>JAIPRM010006424.1:0-18710 GCA_025469315.1 Stegophylla sp. TES_Ste_2020 | reverse complement strand
CCATAGGAAAAGTTTTACGAAGAAAAAAAAATTTAAAAACAAAAATAAAAAAAAGCCGGACATACTTCGCACGATGAGTGTTCTTCGCACGACGGGTGGGATTCTCTTGACGGGTGTATTGAATTTTAAAGAAACGATAAATCATTTCTTCAGTAAAACGATTCTGAACGAAAGAAGTTTATAATATGTTAATATATTAATGTATTTATATTTAATTCAGTCGAAATTCTAACTTCAAACGGTTATAAAAAAAAAAGTTGACTAACGATTTTTGAGATTTTTTCAGATCAAGTAGAAATATATGTCAGTGAAATCATATTAAAATTTCAAGTCTTAATATCAATAATCAAAAATTTTATTGCATAAAAACTAACAAAAAATGAGATATTTCCGAAATTTTCAAAATACCGTACTTAACTCAAAATTGATCAAATTTTTTTGAAATTTTTATGAAATTTTTTCGTGTCTATTTTTAATGATTGGTGAAAATTTCAAGTCCCTAGCTGCATTATTTTAGAAGTTATGTCAAAAAATAATTTTCAATTTTACGGAAATTTCGGTAATTGCGTATTTTGCGGTTTTTTGTCAATTTTTTTCAGTTTTTTCGTGTTTTTAAGAAAAGTATTGAGAAAATGGAAAAATTACCTCTTTAAAGTACCATCTAGGTATGATTCCGGTTCTATAGAGATACTGGTCGAAACTTTTGGACAAGCATTTCTATACGAAAAAGTGTTCACAGAAAGAGAAAAAAATAAATAAAATAAACATCATTGTAAAAACACTAGCTTCTTCACTTCGTTCAGAATCTAAAATTTTGGAATGGTGTTCTAGAATCTAGATTGTATATGTGCTCGTGCAATAATTGAAAAAAAAAATATGTGAAAATGAAAGATTACAATTTAAAATGCTTAGTCTTTATATATTATTATGTTTATGTCCCAGATGTTATTTTGAAAATCGAAAAAGTACTTAAGTGTTTAAATCCCTTTTCATCCACTTTTACATTCACCGTCTCACCCCGCCTCTAGATTATAGTCATGGCGATTGTAGAGTGCAAAAACCACTAATGTTCGATTTTACCCCCTAGAAAATTTTTATAAAACCAAAGGGTATATTTTATTAGTATTACAATAGTACTCGACAACACTACGTATATCATCACGTATATTATAAATTAAATACAGTGTAGTAAATTATTACTCGCGGATTGTCGACACGGGAAACATATTATTATTAATATCGCGTCCGACGACGTACACACGCACGCGGTCGCGTGTAATACGTACATAACATAACAATAATAATTCATAATGGCCGATAATAATATTTCGTCAATGCTAATAATAATAGCCGATTAGGAGGGGGTGGTCGGTTTGATGGGTGGGTGGACGAGTGGGCGGGGGGTGAGGGTGTTTTTGGACAAAAAAAAAAAAAAAATAAAATAATAATAATAATAATAATAATAATATTTATTTACGATTTTAATCGTGGAGAAAATGATTTAATGTGACGTTGATGTATCAATAAATTCCAACGGTCGTGTTATTGCACTCTGGCGATTGTCACCGTGGTAACACCCCATGTGCGTATAATGCGCGCGCATCATCACCGCCGTCGTTGTTTGCACCCCGTCCGAACAGCAGATAGTGGATTAACGCGAAGTCCTCCGTGATAATGACTCGAGCTTTTCGGATTCAGCATCCAGCGTTACTTACAGAGTGTTTGTAGTGTTATCCCGTGTCGAACCGCCTGACCGACGACGTTTAGGGCTTATTCCAAGGTGTGTTTGAACGCGTTATTATGAGTTATTGTAAATGAAAAACGCTCAGTTGTACTCAGAGTTACCCATATTGTATTATATTATCGGTTATATTTTTCAAAACGTCAAAACAGCACCTGTACAATGGAACCTCGATAAGTCGAAAACATTGACAAGTCGAAAATAGTTCTTTTTCCTTACGAAAACCTCGAAAAACTCTATATAATTCGAATATTATGTGATGAATGTAGACGGATAATTTTTATAAACATTTGTCTAATCGGTTTGTGCGTTTGAATAATTTTATTTAATATGTGTTTATTAAAATACATAATATTAATATATTCACATATTAACTAACCTTGGCACAAAACAGTATTCTTCATTTGATTTTTATTATTTTTTTTTTTTTTTTTTATATGTTGTTTTTCCTTTTTTTTTCCATTTTTGAGTTCTAAAGTTGATTAATTGAACATTCGTTTTTACATAATATGAAATTTTTTGGAAAATTTTTGAAGTCAATCTATCTATTTAAACGAGAGAAGATATCACCTTGTAGACAGTTTAAGTATGAATGTGCTTAAACACTTAGAGAACTCTTAATTTAACTATGAATGATAATCTAAATTCTACCAACCATATTTTAAAAAAAACTATAATACTTGATGATTCCTATACCGTGTCAATGACGTAAAATTTGGATCACTCTATCTCTGTGTAATGTAATCCTAAATTTCGAAAATTATATTTTGTTGTTATTGCATTATGTTGTATATTTTACATTCTGAGTGAAGCATCAGCTTATTTCTGTTTTTTTTCTTTAAATAATTTTTTGTATAGAAATACTTTCCAGTAGTTTCAGCCAGCAACTTTTTGTATCAGAATTTGCCTTTTGATTTGAGAGAACATTTTTAAAAATTCTCAAAAATATTTAAAAAATTTGAGTAAAACTAAGCTTAATTTGACGAAAACGCTTTAATTATTATTATTTTTTTTTTATCTAAACTTAACGAAAATTCAAACATAGATAGACAATAATATTTTTAAGTAAAATTGTCTCGTATAAACTGAAACTTCGCTTAGAATTGATTTATTGAAAAAGTTATTTATCGTTTCTTTAAAATTAAATACACTCACCAAGAGCATCCCATCCGGAGTACGAAGAATACCCATGGATTGAAGTTTATCCGCCTTTTATGTTATAAAACATATACATAGTACTAGTACTAGCAAAAATTTTGCGAGCAAGATTACTTTGCGTTTCAATGGCACCAAATCATATTTATTAATATATTACATTTGGGAGAGGCTAAGACAAGACCAGGAAGCAAATACAAAAGATCTAAAACAATACTCTCCGAGCTAAAAATTAATTTCACATACAATGGAATCAAAATATGAAACACTTAGTTTTCATTTTTTGAACATATTTAATTTTTTTAGGCATTTTGAGAGTACAGTTACTGTAATTTAATAAAAATGTTCATATATTTTATACAAATGGATAAATTTAGAAGAAATTAAAATAAATTTTCTGTTTAAAAACAAGCATTCTAAAAGTCGCTCTCATCTACAGATAACAACATTGCAATGGTATTGAGTTTGACAAATCATATGATAATTATTGTTCCTAGGAACAAGAACTGATAATATTTTTATTTTAGGGATTTTGGTGGTTCCATGGCCTTCTAGGCTCCTCTAAAGCCATCACTGCTATTACAGTGCGCAGAAACTCATACAAAACAATGTAGATTATACGTAATACACGTAATATTAGTGTTTATATGCTTTGAAGAAAATAAATTAGGCCACTTGCACCATATATATATATATTATATAAACCGGTCAAATAATTAAATTAAAACTTATTCGCGTTGATAAGTCGTATAAAAGTTTGAAATCGTGTTTTTTTTTTCTCTTAACGAGCCTATCAAAAACCGGAGAACATAAAATTTATGACATCACACCGCCTTTGGTCGAAATCAAAACATGGGTTTCCAGAAAAGTAGTTAGCATAATTTAAAGTGTTACAATATTATGTAATTAACTGAATACGAAAACTGAGCACACGCGGAGTTGATGGACGTGCGAGTCGACGTACGAACCGCGGTAAAAACCGGCTAAATCGTAAACTATTTCCAAAGTATAGTTAATTATTCATGGAGTTCGTGTTGTCAAAAGTTGACGACGACAACAGACGAGAACAAAATTTCCTGAGCATAACTACCACGGTGGATTAATTATTTTATATAATGATACATTTATTTGTTGTTTTTTTACGATGATGTTCATTTTTTTTTTCTGTGTACAACTTTTTATATGAAAATACTTGTCCGATAGTTTCGATCAGTAACTTTTTGAAACCGGATTTGCATCTAGATTGTACTTTAGAGAAGTCATTTTTTTAATTTCTCAATTCTTCATTTTTTTTTTTTTGAAAAAACTACCCAAAATTTGACAAAAACAAATCGGAAACCATAAATTTTTGGTCCAAACTATATGAAAATTTAAACATAGATAGAAAATCATATAAGAAAGATTTTGGCGCAAAAAAATTTGAAAATGTGAAAAAAAAAATGTTTGGACATTTTTCTAAAAAAAATTTTTTCTCATTTATTATTTATATTATTAACTTTCTGTTTCAGAATCGTTTTATTGAAGAAATGATTTATCGTTTCTTTAAAATTCAATACACCCGTCAAGAGAATCCCGCCCATCGTGCTAAGAACACCCATCGTGCGAAGTATGTCCGGTTTTTGTGTGTGTGTGTTTGCTGTTTAAATAATTTTTAATAATTTAAACCAATATTATAACATTAAAATGGAAAAAAGTTAACTATAAATAATAAATAAAATTTTATATTTTTATACGTATAGGTAATAATAATCTTACAGTCTAATGCTTATATATTGTAAATATAAAAAAAAAATCCATAAAAAATGACAATAATTTGATAATTTTGTGGACACTAAATTAAATTTAGTTTAAATACAGAGAGAATAGAAGAAATAAATCAGGCAACCCGTAAATTCTAGCACCGACACCCAACGTATGAATAGTGAAGTAAAATTAAGTAAATTAAAGGAAAGGAAAAGAAAGCGAAGTAAAGTAAAATAAAGTAAAGCAAAGCAATGATAAGTAAAGTATAGACAAGAAAGCTGGACAAACTTTTAACTTTGTCGTATGCTGGAAGTGACGACTATTACTATTCTTTTTTTGTTTAAAATCGTATTATTGAAGAAATGATTTATCGTTCCTTTAAAATTCAACACAACCACTAAGTGTGTCTGACCCGAGGAGCGAAGAATACCCGTGGTGAGTAGTATGTCTGTTATTTTTTTTTAAAAAAGCATTTAAAGTTAGAATTTTTATGATAACAATTCGTTTGTATAAAATAACGTTTTCTTTTATCTCGATAAAATCCATAAGGAACAAAATTTTCGTTATCTTCATTATCTTTTTGGCTATCACAACTAGTAAATCCTCGTGAGACTCCATATATATTATGTAGTTAGTTATATATGCAACGAAAATTTGTATTATTTAAATACGCGAGGGGCCAGAGACATGGCGTTGTGTGGCGTACACGACATTATATTATGGCAAAGTGACAATGAAGACGTTATGCGTACAATAAACCCTCTTGTCGTTATTATTATTATTACAATTGATGCGGGATTGCGGGCCCAGGAAGATAACATTCACCGAAGCCTTCGGGGGACCCCGTCACAATTCATCGAGACCAACGGTCCATGTAAGTCTTGAACCGGTTTCTACCCCGAGGATAATATTTTTTCAATTCTTCACCGCAAAACATCGCTGCAGTGAGTCGATAATATTTTAGTCCATATTGTGTTGTGCACTGACTACATTGTTGCAAACACGACGACGTGTTTACGTTTCTCGTACACCTGGGCACCACTTTTGCTGAACGTCACGTTTCAGCTTGAATGCTTGAATTTTTGCTCTTCTTGAAATATTCCAACGGAATAAAAAAAAAAGCTTCTTGTTTATTAAAAAATATTATTTATATTTGCTGATGAATACTAATGATTTTTGTACTCGGTTATGTCACATCATTCGTACATCGTACCCAAATACGATGTGAATACTGAATAATACATTTTACCTAAGTCATATTTGAATTACGTCAAAAGAAAATAGCAATATTATCTCTTGGTTGTAATTTTACGAATACAAAATGAATATGGCACTCTTCATTATTTATACCTATCAAAAAATATTAAACAATATCCAATATGTCATGCACATTCACAACGTTTACAACCATTTTACAAATGTTTTGTATTTCATTTTCATTTTTTTTTAATATATCACAATTTACTATTAAATATAATTATTATAAATATAAGGTTATTAACTATTAAATCTTTGGTCATTTATTTATTAGTGATCGTTTCAGTAAGAATTTGTATGGAACTGTTATTTTTCACCTAAAATAACCAATTTTTTTTTCAATCAAAATGTCATAAAACTTTTATGCTTCATAAATTTTTATTGCTTTTTTTACCTACCGAGTACTTGTCTACATGTCATTGATTTTTATTAAATACTAATCGATTACTTTTATACAATATTTTATATTTAGAATAATAACTAATCGTAAATCCAACAAATATTATTACTGTCAGTATTACTCCGCAACATATTAAAATTAAATTTATGATTTTTAAGGTAAAGAATATCGTACAACCTTACTTATATTTATATTTTTCTTAATTCAGTTGAATCAATTTTCAATTATTATTAGAGTTGTACAAATTTTGATGCAGAATGAATCATTTTCACAAATAATAATTTAACGGACTTTCAAAAACGGTTTCAAAAAGTTATTGATCGAAACTTTTGGACAAGTATTTCTATACGAAAAGTTGTACACAGAAAAAAAAAATGATCATCATTGTAAAAACACTAGTTTTTCTTCGTTCAGAATCTAAAATTACAAAATTAAAAAGAATAGATGGAACTAGTGGTTATAAATCGGTTTTATGGTTAGTAGTATTCATACTGAATATGACGAGCGAAATGTTACATAACAAATTTTTGATTTTTCTGACCATCAGGTATAGAAACGTGTATTTGAAAAACAGAAAATATTTATTAACGATAGAAAAAAAATATGATGGTCAATTTATATCCTTATCAGCCATTTCTTCAAAATAAACTACTGTATGAAATTAATACAACTGATACAAGTCACAAGATGTCAAGTCAGATGTTAGGAAAATTCTACTACACATAAATATTTTTTAGCTCAGAAACAATAATTATACATTTCAACGTTTAGATGTTATATCGCATCAATGGTATTAAATAAAAACCATGACTACCTAAATTAAACAAAACGTTTCACGATGAGTCTACGAGTAAAATATGTCACTAGTTGCATAGGTGAAATCTCCAATTTCGCGGGTCAATTGATTATTGCGCTTAAATAATAATATTATGATTGAAAAATATGTGTGTATGTCGTTTCGCAACTTGTGATAATAAAAAAACAAAAAAAAAAAACCCTATGTTACCATCCGTCCGTGCTACGCGCAAATAATTACGTTATTCGTTTCTCCATTACCGTCGGGATTTTTTTACAATCTCTTACCGATGACCGGGGAAGAGGGGGGGGGAGGCGACGAATAAAATATGTTATTATATATTTTTATCGGTCCGTAATGCGCGACACGTGTCCATCTCGAGTTCGATTTCGTACAAAACGTTTTTAATCCGTATTCGAAGAAAACCGCGAGTTTTTTTTATAACGGTCTGTTTTCGTACACTACAGTTGTGCAACAATAATCGCGTTGTCCCGGACGAAACGCAATAAACGATTATAATTTATGCGCGGACGTCGTCGTAAACGATACGAAAAAAAAAAAAAAAACCAGAGAATTATTGTGTAACGCGCCTAATTGGTAATATCTAATTATTATTTTAGTCGTACGACCGAGATATTATTATGTCACGTAAACGAAATAAATTGGATTAATTACACCACTCATAATAATATATTCAATTTACGAATTTACGAAACGGTGTGAGCGAAAATAATTGTTTAATATTATATTATTATAATAATACCACAGCAGACGGGCTCTATTACGACATAATAACTATAATATGACGTGTATTATGTTAAAATAATGGGGGTTTGCGTGGTAATAAACGCGTAAAACGGCTGGAGGGGGGGGAGACTTGAGACGTTTGTGTCTCGTAGCCACCAGATTATGCGTACAGGGGAAATTAACTATACGTACAATTATGTTGTCGAATTTGAACATTTCGACGCCGTTTAGTGATCGAATGTCAGTGTTTAAATACTTTTTATGTACAGCAGAAATTATTGTTTATAATGACAAACTGGAATGACAATTAATAATTAAATTTCCCATTAAAACTTCTATATTGAATGCACTAATTTGTACCGATTATTATGACGTGTTAATAACTACTGTACGGATATTTTTGGATATAAATTAGAAAAATGTTTTATCTATAATTTTTTTACTCAAGAAATCCGAGGAACATAGCAATAGAATAGTTTATCAAATTATATGGCTTTGAATAAATTCAGTTCAAAACAAATTTTGGGTAACTTGAAAAAACGTAGTCACAAACTAGGATAGCAGATTTATTAATACCTACGTAAAGTTAATATTGATTAATAATGCAAATACTGTTTTTTATACTTTTTACAGTATATATTTTCATCAAGATTCAGTAAGTAATAAAAAAATGATGCATTTGTAATATTGTATTCATATAAATATTTTTTCTAGTTTTTATTAAATTTTTTTTTAACATTTTTGCTATAATTAATAGTATGACTAGTTTTAACTTTTTTAAGATATTAATGAAGTAAAAATTTGAACAAATTATATACTGTGAGTATTCTAACCTTCTCGGATGGAAACTTCTTGGTAGGTGGTTACATTTTAAAGAAACGAAAAATTATTTCTCCGTTAATGTTATTCTGCCTCAAGTTTCAACCAATCACACATATTGTTCTCGTAATTATTATAACTATAAATTATTTGTGTATTTTAGTGCGACCTCGTCTCTGTATAATATCATATACTATATAGTATAGATGTTTTATATAAAATTATTATTTTATTGTCGGGCCAGCGCTAGGCACTCTCATCTGCTTGTGCAAACACAGATAAACCCGACGCATCATGGAATTAATATATAGATAATACTGATAATAATACATGGATAGGATACGAGGGGTTCTTGACTGTGACAGCAATGGTAATTAGTTACTCTTGAATAATAACATCCATGGCAATTATAGATAACACAGAGAAATCTTCGCTGTTTTACGAGGACAATGAACTACAATATCATAATCATTAATAATTTTTTTTCCTATATTTATTTTATTGATACACAATGTTATCCTATTTATTATTAAAAACATGTTTTTCCTTTTTTTTCTTTTTTTAAAGAAATTTATGTAAATTAATTTTGTGTGTATGTGTGTGTGTGTGTCTGTGTGTGCTGTTTAAATAATTTAAATCAATATTAATATAATTTATAACGTTTAAATGGAAAAAAGTTAACTATTAATAATAAATAAAAATATGTATTTTTATACGTATATAGGTGCATACTCCTGCAGTACAATGCTTATATATTGTAGATATTTATTTAAAAATTCAGTAATTCCATAAAGTGATTTTGTTATCACTTGTCAATATGATTTTTGAAATCCAAGCACGCTGATTAGTTATTATTATCACGTTCTATCATTATTTTATTTCACTAATTCGATAATAATTCTAAATAATACGTTTTGGTGTTGGACGTTTTGGTGTCTATTCAATATGAGATTACAAGGCATTTTAATAAGTTACTAAAGTTTATTGAAGTTGACAACTATTTGACTTTTTATCAAATCAAAATTGATAAAAAGTGAATTTTTCTTTCGAAACGAATAATCAACGAACTTAAATTTCTCTCTCTCTCTCTCTCTCTATTTCTATTTCTATCTCTACCCGACCACTATTTATACACCGCTGTTGCCACTCTCAACACCGGGCGACACACACTGCACGTTTTGAGAAAACACAATAGTTTTGCAGGAGACGCAAGAATACAACGGACACGATGAGCAGCTGATATTTTTGCAGCATCCGTGACGTAAACACAAACCGACAAACAAACGCACAAACGACCCCATACGTTTTAGAATCCCAACGGGTCGGAGAAGATTGTGGTTTTAAAACGAGGATAATTTTATTTATAATAATTTGTATTTTTATAGGAAAAATGTATTTCAGTCAGAAAAAGAGACTAGTGCGTTAGGCGTAAGTTTTCCTGGAAGAGAACTTTTGTGTGTGTGTGTTACTTTAAAGCTGTTATTTAAAAAAAAAAAAAAAAAAAAAACACTTTATCAAGATTAAAATATTACGTTCAATTGGTATTCACCTTAATTTTTTATATTCTAAGTGAAGCTAGATTGAATTTACAAACTTGAATGATTTATTTTAGATTCGATTTTACAAATCTGTGTGTTTTTTTTTTTTTATATTTTAATTTTTTATTATTTCCGTATGTATGTAATTGCGAGATGACATACATAGAGATACTGGTCCAAAAGTTTCGATAAGTAACTCTATAGTGCGGAAATATTGTCTAGTTGGTACTTTTGGGAGGTACTCCTTCCAAGTTCTCAATACTTTTTCTAAGCGCATGCCTAGAATACTCAAAAATTGACAAAAAATGGTAAAAAATCGTTGTAACCAGAATTTTTGTAAATTCGATTTAATTGTTTGACTATAACTTCTTAAGTAATGGAACTAGAGAGTTGAAACTTTTACCAACTATTAAAAATAGTCACGCGCATGCCTCATAAAATTTTTAAAAACATTTGACTAATTTTGAGATAGATACAGCATTTTGGAAATTTTGGAAATTTATAGTTTTTTGTTGGTTTTAATTCATAAAATTTTAATGTATTGATATAAAGAGCTGAGAATGTAATACAAATATATTCATGTGTATTTCCAACGGTACTGAAAAAATCTCAAAAATCACTTGTCAAGTTTTTGTTTTATAACTGTTTCAATTTGGCGTTTTGATAGAATTCATTAGTTTTACTTAAAATTACACAGTTCAACGCATATAAAAAATAATTGGTACAATCGGTGTTTATGAAACTTGGTATATAGATAGAAAGTTACAAGGCGAATATTTTGGTGTAATGAAATTTTTTATGAACAAATAAATGGAATGTTTTAAAAAGTTTTGATTGAAGAAAAATCGGAAAAAGGACTGATAAATATTCTGGAAATACCGAAATAATTATTATCAAGAAATAAATTTTAGTTATTTAGTAATAATAACTTCCAAAATAATAGATATAAAGAAACTTGAAACTTTTACTAATTACTAAAAATGAGTCACGCTCATATCTCATAAAAAATTAAGTAAAATTAAGAGGTAAGTACTGCATTTTGAAAATTTTGGAAATTTCTCATTGTTCGTTAGTTTTTAATTCAAACAATTATAATGTATGGATATTAAGAGCAGCTGAAAATTTAATACAAACATACTCATATGTACAACCAATTGTTGATATATTAGGTCTGTGTACGTTTGTAAGTGTGCAATATTCTGGGCGTCTTGTGTTTGTGATTTTTTTGTCTGAGTGAAAAGAATCGTGTTCGAAGGGGTTACTTCGGCCAGCCGCCACAAATGGTTGTGCAAACGTCTGGTAGTACCGCGAGAGTGGTGTCAAAGTCAATCTGCAACAATGCTCTCTTTATTGTGCATTTTTCAAAAAACAGTTTGCGTTCGCACTCACAGTATATGCTGCTATTATTATTCCTCGGAGAAAACGTGTTTCTTTTTTCTTTTTCAACGAAAAACGTGTCTCGCACACTATAATTCTGCGTGTGTGTCCCGCCATACTGCGTTCTCGTGACCCCTCGCCTGTGGCCATTTCTATAACAATCCTTCACACAGAATCGAAAAGAAACTGGCCTAGTGACGTTTTATACACAATAGTGGTCGAGACAGTGGCAGATTTAGCGTCGGGCAAAGTAGGCAGTTGTCTAGAGCGGCAAATTTTCGGAAGTGGCAATTTCGTGTTTAAATTATATTTTAATCGATTTCAAAGTAATAATTGTGGTCATACATTTTTATATTCCAAAAATATTTTTTATTTTAAAAACGTTTACCAAAGTGTTGGTTATTTTATTAAATGTTACTGATGTTGGTACACCTACAATATAATAATATAACAATATAATGAGAATTGTCGTTTTTTCATTTTTTCTCTGGGAAATGTAGGGGTGACTAAATGGGAAAATTCGATTTATTAATATTAAATTTTTGACTATTTATACGATTTTATACTAAAATTATCTTTAAAGTACCTATATAGATTTTTTTAGCATTACAGAATTGTTAAATACTTAATTTTAATTTCGAAGAATATTTTTAATTTATTAATAATATTTTTATTCAATTTTATAATACATTTTCATTTTTGACACTTGTATTGGTATCCTATTTTCACAAATAGAACGATTATTGAACCTAAAAATTGATCATTTAGTAAAAAAACAAAAAATTTCACTTCAAAATTCACGTCTTACACATGAACTGTAGAAAAATTTTTCAGGCGTTAAAAAAACAGTTGCCTTGGGGCGGCAATAGAGTAAACCCGTCTCTGGGTCGAGAAAACGGCAACCTGCAGAATTCTTTACATCCTCTCAAAAAAAGTATGTTAAATTATCATCTGGGTATGAGACCTAAGCATTTGCATATGATTTATTAATAGTATTTGAAGATAACAGAAAAAGCAGCTAAATGGATTTTACTCTTAAAAGAATTCACTGTTAGAAGTTTCCACTGCATTTTAGTTTTATGTTTTCATCTTTTTTTCAAATTATTTTGCTATGTGTTGTTAATTCATTAATTGGAAATACCAATCACAGATCACTTGGAAGAAAATGTATACATATATGCCATATACATTTACATATAAAATGATTGATTGAGTGATTTGTTGTTGAAATCTAAAAATATTATACATTTTTAAATTTCATTTTCATTTTCAGTGTAATTTAATTTGATTTCTGTGAATTCAGAATAATGACTAAAAAATTATATCATTAATTTTTTGTTTGAAATTTTGAGGTCATATCTTTGAATTTTAATAGCATTGTACCTTTATTATACACTTATTTTTATTATAATGCATATTTTATGCACTATAAGTATCGAGACCTCATCATATCACGATTATGGTTTAAGATATCAAAGTTCGTTCCAATAAATGCAAATAATACTTTCGGTTAAGGAAATTAAATTATTCCGGAGTCCAATTACATTGTGACATAAAATATGATGACGACAATAGCTATTAAGTACAGAAGTCATTGAATTTTAAAACGAGGTTTATCTCAATTTCATAGTAATCTTTTCTTGGACAATTATTAGAAAATCGGAGAATTCTCACAGAAAACGATAGTGATGTTTGCAAGTTGGCATTTATTATTATGAAGTGTAATAAACACTTTTTTAGTGATGGACGTTTACGCTCTGTTTTACGAACCACGTTCATAAATCGCAGCAATATAAAGTTTCTATCAGAAACTACATAAATTTACAATTTTGTATTTAAACTTTTTTCTTATAATATTAAATGCATGTACCAAAAACGTTTTTTTTTTAAGTTTTTTTTTTCTTAAAAATAGATTTTTTAACTGCTGACAGTAATATTTTATTCAGAAAAAAATTGAATAAAGATAACCGAATGTATTGAACATTAATTAATATTATAATTTTGGTATAAATAAATTAATAAACAGGATTTTACATTATTTTATTTCTTTGGAAAGTAAATAGAACAATTCGATTTTTTTTTTTGTATTTGAAATGAATAATTATTTTATTTCTTATTCTGGTAATTTTTTATTTTGTTTTTTCATCCTAAATGAATATTTCTAAGGTTTCTGGATTTCGTCACTATATTATATATATTTTTTAAAAAATATTTAAAAAAATTTTAATTATTTGCTTTTTAAAATGTTTTTAAAATATAATACTGTTAAAATATTTCCAATTATTGTTTTATGTATTTAAATTGACCACACAGCTAGTACTTGTTGACAGAAGAAGAAAATTGAATTTATTTAAAGAGCAAAAATCATTGCGTACGAAAATTCATAACTAGGGTTCGGATTTCGTATACATTTGATATTTTTTTATAAATACAACTTATTAGAAAAGTCAATATATCTAAATTAATTATTTTCTGTATAGAATGGTTTTAAAAATTGCTTGGGTACTTTTTCGACAATTTTTCCAGCTTTTTTGCTTAGCTTTAAGTTTTTTTTTTTTTTTTATATTTGAAGAGAGGAAAAATCGCAGTTATTGGATTAATTAACAGAAACAAAACAAAGTTGTATTATTTCTCCTTCATTTTCGTTTCTGATTTGATAAACATGTGTAACCACTATTGGCATTTTAAAATCCGAATAAATATAATTAAAACACGTCTGATTCGAGTGCATATTTTGATATTATTTGTCGGTGCATAAAATCCACAGAGTTATCCACATATTATTATCATAGTATATTATCACGTCGTATGTTTATTGCAATAATAATAATAATTCATTTATATCATATTATATCGTTTTGTCATTGCACGGTTATTATTAAATAATAATCGTAAATCGAATTCGCCAACGAGCACCCCTCTAACGAGACCTCCCCGATAGGTATTCGTCACGTATTATATACGTGCTCCTGTGTTTATTGTATCCACGCGCACTAGCACTTAGCGCACACGTGTTTCGTCATGACTTCCGGTCTTCAAACGTCTGCACGGCGTCATCGCACTTCCGTAGATCCGGCCGGTCAACCACGGAGGGAACAAAATGTAACAAAATCAAATTTTTTCATCGTACACGAATAAAACCTACGGTTTACCAAAATAATATGTGTTAATTGAATTTGACATTTCGAATATAGACATCAGGCACTCCCTAAAATCGAATAACAGCAAGAGATCTAACGTTTTTCTAAAATCGGGTATTTTATATGTAGGATAGGGAGACCACATTTAAGAAAATAAAATACAGGACAAAAATATTTTTCATAATATTTTTAAATAAATAAGTATTTATTACATATATATATAGTATAATTTTTAAACTACCTATTATAGATTAAATTTAAACACATAAAAACATTATTTTGAAAAACATAAAATAACATAATGAAACTAAATTGATACTTTTTAATTCAAATCCTTTATTTATTGCATATTGTATACTTTATTTCCTTAAAAAAACTTGTTAATTCATTTTACGATTATAATTATTGATCTAATGGTATCCTAAAGATTTCTAGATTCTTACATTATTTTATTCAATAATTTCATTTCAAAAATTTTAAATCAACAGTAAGTCCAAAAATGGGATTAATATGGGACAGACTTGAAATTACGGGACAAAAAGCGTCCTGAAAGAAGTTTGTCAGGACAACAGGACACAGAGCCGAAATAAAGGACAATTCTGTATAATACAGGACGCATGGTCACCTTAGTGTAGTAACAACATATTATTTTAATTTGCACCGCCCCCCCCCTCTACCAAAATACTACCGAGAATTTTAACGATCCTATGGTTATGCGAGGACTTTGGAAAGACGATTGAAATCACATTGATTATCATTGATAATTTAGTGTAATTAAAATCAATAACATAACAGAAAAGCACTTTATTTGCGTTCATTAAATAAAAAATGAAAAATAGTCTAAATATTTTTTTAGTTGTAACTTATAAGTAGGGCCCGGGAACTTGATGCATTTGCATCTTTTTTTCTTTTGCTCTTATATGTTGCTCGTCTCTACAAAATTTTGATTCATGAAACACTGAATCTAATGATACAATTTTAAATTTGAATTTTTTGCATTTTTTTGGGAATTTTTCGATTCACGGTCATATTATTATTATTTTTGGTGCATTTTTTTCATTTTTCTACTTTTGGTACATTTATTTGCGCATATATTTAACTGAAATAAAACGTAAATATTTTTTCTTAAATATAATTATCATGTACAGATTTTTTTTTCTTTTATATAATTTTATTTTTTCGAGTGTATAAGATATAAAATATTAATGTTTAAATAATGTCAATTTTACAGTAGCAGTACAACAATTTCGAAAAAAGAAGAATTTTTAGGTCATCGAGTTCCGGGCCCTACTTATAAGTAATCAAGCGAATTAAATTTGTAAACTACATTCAGACGTGCTATTGGCCATAACAAATTTCCCACCTTACTTAGAAATTAATTATAATACTAATAAATGACATAAAAACAAATAACTAGATAGTTTTTTTACCTGTTGCGACACCCCATTTGAGAGACACTGATCTATAATCTGTAATAATTATCATTACAATTTAATTTGATTTTATTGTACCTATGTGTAAACTCCTATCGTAGTAATGATAATAATTAAAATATTATTTCTACATATTGATTCTAAGTGTACAGTGTATACTACTTACTAGTTATTATAAATAATTTTCAATTTTACATCACCATCACCGATTTCGGTCACGTGTAAAACTTTTCATTAATTCGCAAATTAAACTGACCCGTGGCATTTTATAATATGCAAAAACACTCTTGTTTATAAAAGAGTCTGTTAGAGTCTTAAGAAACTAAAATTTTTGTTATTTGGCTTAGGAAATCCGTGGCTTCGATCAGTATTTGTACGTTGAGTTTATAGGTTAGGTTTAGGCAAAATGTTAAGAACCATTTGGACGTATGGGATAGGATGACAACGCACGTATACAATACTGATTATGCAAATAATGACGCCACTGGTTGCAACCGGACAATTTCTTGTCTTACTTAAATTCGTTGTGATAGGATTTAAAAAGTGTTCTTCGAACAACCGTTGTAGTCATGGCGGCGATAAATAATAATAATAATAGGTTTTGATGATGTATTCGAAAAGAAACGTCACATTATATTATGACATTAGAATATTATGTATTGACCCAATAGGACGCGCTCGGGTCATGCGGGCGAAATTTATTACGAATAATACGATTTCGACGTGTATTGTGTAAGCGGACGTTTTTAAACGCAGTAGTTGAAAAATAATATTTCTCGCTTATACGAAGAATCGAGAAATAAAAATAAATACTGTCGCTGTGTATATAGTGCACGAAAAATATACAATTAAAACTCGACTTCTTCTTTGGAAAAAATCCGGGACAACAATCGAACTTTTCCCGTCGTAATTTCTATTTGTCATTTTACGATTTAAAGGAAACGTACATTTTATTATTATTATTTTTTTTTTTTTTTTTTGTAACTCATTATTTTACGCGTTGAATGCGTTTGTCATATTTTAATGACTTATATATATGTATATATATATATATACGGCGCAGTTCGCGGAGTCGATGGAAACGATAAAAAAAATAAAAAAATCACACAACGAATCCCCACACACAAATCGCTCGCAGTTAAAAACGATGACATAAACAATCGAAATTTCTGTGAAAAAGCAAATTAAACTCGCCACGCACTGTTCGTATAATAAGAACGAAACGACGACGTTTCTTTCGTTTTTATTTCATTTTATTTTTTTTTATCTCTATTATTATTATTATTACACATGACTTTACTCGGTCGTAAACCACTTTTAAACTTTAAACCATACTCGCCACAGTTAACGACGACTCATAATGCGTAAAACAATAACGATATTATGTGCACTAGATTTTCGGTCGTTCACTTTACGCTGAAAATAATAATAATAATAATAATAATTATCATTAAAATAATTATTGTTATCGATTCGCATTATTAATAATTATCCATCTGACGGATTCCCGCTCCTTTAAATTATACAAGTACAATATATTTAGTATATAAGTGAAGTAAAGACTGAACTGCACTCTATGATTTGTGAAGCCGAGTTAACTTATCGCGGGTACACTTATTTAGAAAATAAATTTTTTAACACATTTTTTTCGTGATGTAAATTACTATGGTACCAAGCTGCAGTGGAATTTCTGAAATATACGGTAAAAAAAAAAAAAAAACCACAAAAGGGGTGATAGATTAGGTCCAGTGGGCACAGTCTGCCCCGAAAACGCGCCTGAAATAAAAAATCGTTTATACGCGGGAACACTCGACGTATTCAACAAACGACGATCGTCGAAGCGATCGTTAATGATCGATAAGGGCGCGTGAGCTGTGACGTGTACGCCGACGTGAAAACCAATTAGAGACGGTTCTATTTTCGGGATTTCAATTAGCTCTGTTCGTCTCCCACCCCCGCCCACTGACCCCATCCAGCCGTATCCCGCGGGAACCGCCAGAAACGCATATGCGACCGCGGCGTGTCCCCTCGTTCCCGATACGGGTCCTCCGAGATTTATGGACCAGACACTCACCAGTGCTCCGCTATTAGCCGTAGCCGCGACCGTCTCTAAAAATGTCCTTTTGTTCATTATCGCGCGGGGCCGTAGGTATATATGTATATATAATATAAGGAACGCCGTTGCACACGATTTATGAACTCGACCGTTTTTCCGACGATGGCTCATTCTAAGGCGGATCCATTGCTGAATTTTCAGAGAAGGGAGGCAATTACCTGCACAATTTAAGATTCTGAACGAAGTAAAGAAGCTTATGATTTTACAATGATGTTTATTTTTTATTTTTTTATTTTTTTTCTCTTTCTGTGAACACTTTTTCGTATAGAAATACTTGTCCGAAAGTTTCGATCAGTATCTCGGAATCACACCCAGATGGTACCTTAAAGAGGTCATTTTTCCAATTTCTCAATACTTTTTCCAAAAACAGGGAAAAACTGTCGAAAAATTGACGAAAAACGACAAAATACGCAATTTCCGAAATTTTCGTAAAACTGAAAATTACTTA
>JAIPRM010006423.1:0-18711 GCA_025469315.1 Stegophylla sp. TES_Ste_2020 | reverse complement strand
TCCAAGATCTTTGGAAGTAAAATAACACGTTTTAAATGTTTCTAACTGTCGAGTAAAGAAATGTGTTTTTAAAGAACAGAAAATCTTATAAATGACTGAAACGAACATAAAAAAAATGACAAGGGGGAAGATATATCTGCTCAAACTCCCCTCTTAAATATGCCACTGCAGTGGCACTGGTAAGGACTATAATTATTTTGATCTAATGTTGTTATTTGTTATAATTATAATACAATGTGAGAATGTCACATGTAAAATAAAATTGTCCTTGAATTCTATGGAGACCATATGATTAAAAATATCATAGTCTATAGCAGTGGTTCCCAAACTATACTTTGCAAGCCTTTAAGGCACTGCAACTGTTTCGTAAGAATTCCACAAAAATATATCAATTGCTATTTAAAACAACGAACACGTACTGTGTGTGTGTGTGTTAGATTAGGTTAGGTTAGGTTAGGTTAGTTTATGTGTTTATGTGTGTGTGTGTGTGTGTGTGTGTATAATCGTGTATGAACTCAACATGAGTAACAACTGATAACAATTAGGAGTAAATTAGGAAACTATTTATCACCGGAACAACAAAAGATTTTTATTATTTTCTGTAATAATAATTTGTTATCGGAATACTTGATTACATCACTACATATTTTTTGGTTCAATAATGTTGGGTTAACACTTAATATTTTATTTTCATTAACGAGTTCATAAACCAAGTAAATATGAAAATAGTAAATTCAATAACAATGTGATTTACAGTTTGGAACTGAAAAAAACCGCGAAAAACCGGAAAAACCTTTACTTCAAAATATCGGTTTCGGTTCGGTTTCGGTTCCTAAAAAAATATTTTTAAGGGTTCCGATCCGGTTAGGGTTCTAATTTTTTTTAAGGATTTCGGTCCAAAACCGGTCTTTTTCGGTCCGGTTCCAGTCCCTGATTGGAACATTATGCTACAATAATAAAATTAGTCTCTCTTTTCAAGATGAAAAAGTTATATTTGAAAATATATTTTATTTATACGTTATATCTCCGAATTATTATTGTTAGATCAATATTAATCTTTTTACATCGATATTTCTAAAAGGTTAAAAAAGTCACTCACGTAAGATTCACAATGTTGTATATTTATGAATTTAAATCATTTGTTGAAAATCATAATTTTTATTTGTTATAAATCACAATAATAAATTAATAAAATATTTTATTTTCGTATATTCACAAGCTAAAAACACACAATTCAATGTTACGCATGAGTAAAATATATTTTCAATTATAATTTTTTCGGTTTTAATGAAATTTAGAGTACACACTATAGAATTCAATATGAATATAATATATATGTATATATTTATTGAGTTATACTACAATGTGTTAAACATTTATTGAACAGGTCTATCTATCAAACAACATTCCTCGGGTGGAGAACCACCAGTGATGCCATTCCAAAGAGCATAGAAGATTGGAAACTTGCCACAATTACAAACTCCGTTAGCATCATCCAAATCGATAAAATTCAGTGCGAATCCTCCTGCATTTTCTTTTAAATATTTTCCCTAAAATAAATGCAATAAAGTATGATATATTTTGTTTTATGTATAATAAATCGATTTATTTATTTGACACAAAAATTACCATTTCATAGTAGCCTGGCAGTGTGTTTGCGCAATATACATTTTCATTTGGTTTCAAACACATCTATAAATATGATAATCGAAGTGAGTAAACATTTATTTGTAAATTTATAGATTGCATATTTTTAGGTTAGCGCAATATATTAAAGGGGTTTCCTAATTGCAATCAAAATTATATTTTCATTCACCCATTGCGCTTCACAGGGGCGTAGTCAGGATTTTATTTCGGAGAAGGTTCAGTTAACAAAAAAAAAAAAAAAGGGCGGTATACTTCGCACCTTAGGTGGTATACTCTTGTTGGGTGTACTGAGTTTAAAAGAAACGATAAATCATTAGAAGACTTGCAGAATGTTCCACCAACAATTTATCGAAAAAATAATTTGATTATTATCCCTTAATACATACAATAATACTAATTAATACAACTCGTTTATCAGTAAAGTTGATTGTTACATTTTAACGATTGTTGTTTAAAAACTTGTTTTCTGTTACTTGAACGTTAAAATAGTGAAAAATATAATATAATTTCGAACAGAAAATATGTGAATTTATCTTTTTTCATGCATATTAACAACAATAACAATAATTTCATACATTAGTCATTAAATAATATTGTGTGTGATTTAATTATTTACTAGGGTTTTAAAGCAAAAGTTACATTTTAATTAATAATTTATATGAAAAAATATTTAAATTCATAACTATAGTTCTCAAACAACTGTTTAAATATCATAATAGCAGATTCCTTTCACTATGTTTTTTCATACCATTTTTAATTTACAATTTTATTAGGATTGATAATTGTATATTATAAATTATGTTTTTTTTTTTATCTTATCTTTTGTGTAATGTATTTAAATATGATTAACATATTATTGTATTAACAATAATAAAATAAATAGTCATACACTTACATTTGGGTACGTTAAAGTACATGAATCCAAATTCTCATTTGAAGGCGTTCCCCATATATCCCATATAATTTTCTCTTTCGGAATCTTCATTGCATTTAAATAATCCTGAGCGTTTTGCTAGGAAACGGATTAGAATATAACTAATTATTCTAATTCCGGTTTAGAATATTTTAATACCTACATTACAACCATTCATAAGAATATCTCCGTATTTGCCCTTTGCTGAATTACATGATAAGACATGCGAAGCTGTTGTTGAAAGCATTCGGTAAAAATCAAGGGAACTGTCTAGCTTCATTAAATCTATGCCTTTTAAAATAACAATAAATTAAAATTTTTTAAACTCTAGTTGGTTCATCGTTCGTCCTTAATTTACTGAGTATTTTTAATAATTAATGTAGTCTAAAAACTAAGAGCAAAAATACTATTTAGAATATCATTCATTACTTTTAAGTTCCTTATTAGTGTTTTCCATCGTACCAATATTTATATACAATCCAATTATTAACTTAGGAAAATGACATTTCATAATAGCAATCCAATCAATTAAGTTTTGAGTATATTCAGGATCTTCTGGATCTGTAACCTACATACATAATTTGTTTTGATAAAGAATATATGTAGATTAATTTTAAAGTTATAATATAAAGACAACAATTAAAATAAATTATTATTTAATGCCTAATAAACAATTTTAGTACCAATGAATACCATTAATCATAATTTTGGTGACCGGACTTGCATTTAGAAGTTATGGCAATTTTAAATTTATGAGAATGTATTGATTAAAATTTAAGTAATTAATTATTATCCTGCTATTGCAGCAGTTAGATAGTGGCATAGTATTAATGTAATGTCTTAGGTTTGTAAATACAACAGCCAACAGGTTATTTCATGTACAGTGTAGTAAAATGTGAAGTTGACATATTTACAGAGTTGGTAAACTTGAAATGAATTGGCTAACATTTTCCCATACGGCACAGTGCCTACAAATTCTGCTGCCAAATTAATTTTTTTTTTTTGTTAAATTTATTATCGTTTTTGATTTATTTAAATAAAGTGAAGATAATATGTTTATTTTAGATTCTGAACAGAGCGAAGAAGCCTAAGATTATACAATGATATTTTTTTTTCGTATAATTTTTAACTCTTTCATTTATAGAGTGTCATATGCCTAAAATTATCTCAGTAAGTAAAATCATAAATGTTAAATTTCATTAAAAGTTACCTTCCAACAGTCTGAAATTATAGTTGTCTCCTTTTTAATCTACTAATCAACAATTTATTATTTTCAGGAGTGTGCTGACACTGTGGTCTTCGATCGGTACCATGAAGCAGTTACCAGTTTGTTGCTAATAACCACCTAAAAGTCCTAAAACCCATTGGCTTTCACTCAAAGACATATAAATCGAGTTTGATTTTTGATCTATAAAGTTACTGATCGAAACTTTTTGACAAGTATTTGTATACGAAAAAGTGTTTACAGAGGAAGAAAAAAAAAATACGCGTCATTGTAAAAACATGAAATTCTTCTCTTCGTTCAGAATCAAAAATGTGTTAATGTCCATGTGTAAATATAATATAATATGACAAAATGACAATGTACATATGTAATACATGATATTATTTAATAATTTTATCAAAAATTGATTTCTTTTCTTTCTTAACATTATTATAACTCTGTCAAAAATACTGAAAATATATTTGTTTACAATATTTTCAGTTCGATAAAGTGTCAAAATACTAACCACTATTCTGACAAAATTTACAATTTATACATTTATTTTTGTATATTTTACATTTGTTTTTGTGCATATTTATAAACCTATAAACTTCAAGCATATTTTGCCTTTTATAGTTCCTAAAAATTCCGAACCCTAATAATTTACCGAAACGAGAAAAATAATTATCGAGTTCAGTAAGTGAAAACAATAACTCACATTCAATTCTGTCCTATAAAGTGCCAGCCCTGTAATCGCTTTATGTTTTTCAAAATATTCTTTCCAGCTTGCAATTTCTGTATCCAATTTAGCTTGATCTGTTTTAATTGATCTAACGAATTCCCACATGCACATGCGAGCATGCACAACGATAAGCGGCTTACCAAGAGCTCCAATGCTGTCCAAATTTCCTGTAGATAATGTATATGTTTAATTCAATGACGAATGCATTTTTTTTTTTATGAAAATGAGAGACATATTTCATATTCAATCACAGAATGCGATTCACATAAAAATTAAACTGTAAATATTTTAAAAATAGATCTTTTTGTTTATAAAAATCTCCTAAAATGTTTTGAAACAACAGCAAAATCGAGAAAATATCCTACTCTATAGTTTTAAATGAAAAGTCTTTAAAACATTTTTAATTTAAGTTTATGTAACGTTTTGATATAATTAAAAATTTTTCATTATTATATAATATGCAAGTTAAAAGTTATTTCGAAATTCTAACTAAAATGCGTAGTATGAAATGGACCAAATTTTAATTTTAAGTTATCATTCAGATATCATGAAAAATCGAAATTAAATATATTCAATAGAATTTAAATACATTTGCTTATAAGAATAATTTTCTTATCATTTTTTTTTTTTTCACAAAAAAGCGTAAGTTTTCAAATATGAAACCTTTTACAGCACAACTTGTGTACAGAAAGTGTTTTGTAACTTAAAAATATATAAAAAAAAAAAGTACTCTGTGAATCAATAAATTCAAATAAACATTAATCAATCACAATAAAACCGTAATTTCCACATTTAGTTGTGTTTAATTACCTTTGGGTCGTATCTTCTCAATCGGGTCATCTACAATCCCACTTGAAAGTTCCACGCCCCAATAAGAAAATGCCGTGCACTCTTTTGGTAAACTTTCGACCGGTATGTCCTCAACTCCACACTCTGTCTTCATTTTATAATCGGTGTCACATATTGCATTGCCCAAAACTAAAAACAAAACATTTACACACTTCAAAATCGAGGGCAGTCGAATACATTTTAATGACATTTTTATAGGAATAATTCAAAAGCAGACACTGATGGGGTAGGTACATTTAATAATGGGACATTTATTATTAGATCTGCCGGTTGGAAGGAGCACGGGTGTTATTGAAATCATACAATGGAAATCATTGACATATTTAGGTCCTTGAAAATCAAATCATCACTTTTTTTTTGTTTTTTCTTAAAAATGTATAGTTTGCACGTCGGGTGGGATGCTCTTGACGGGTGTGTATTGAATTTTAAAGAAACGATAAATCATTTCTTCAATAAAACGATTCTGAATGGAGTTTCAACTAATATACAAAAATAATTATCAGTTTAGAAGAATATTTAACTTAAATGTTGAACTATAAATTATTCTGTTACATACACATTTACGAAAAACGAAAATTGATTTTCATACAGTCACATACACCTACACCTCGTATAATGAATACTCCATAAATTATTTCAAATTACAATGAAATGTAAACATCATAATAAAATAAAATAAAATAATGCGGCTATAATTGTGGTAAATTAACATTTATGCACTGTAACATAATTTTTACTGATGTTTATCGTGGCACATTTAGTCAGTTACGGTTAAAAAAAAATCGGTTAGACCGATCTTTACAAAACTTGGTACATAAATAGAAAATTACCAGTCAAATATTTTGATATAGGTAGTAAAATTTTTTACGCACGAATAATTGAAAGTTTTAATAGGTTTTGATTGAAGAAAAATAGGAAAAAGTACTTGCAAATAATTTTGAAATACCAAAATAATTATTAACATGAACTTACTTTTAGTGATTTAGTAATGACTTCCAAAATAATAGAGATAGATATTTGAAACTTTCGGTAACTATTAAAAATAGTCACGTGCATACCTCATAAAAATTTTAATAACATTTAACCACTTTTTAGGTAAATATAGAAATTTTAATAAATTAGAAATTTCTCGTTTTTTATAAGTTTTTATTACATACAATTTTAATCTATGGATATTAAGAACTCAAAATTTAATACAAACATACATATATGTATATTATATAATCAAAGATCCTAAAGAAGTCTCAAAAATCGTAAGTAACAACTTTTTTTATAACCGTTGACATTTAATATTTTACAGAATTCATTGTTTTACATAAAATTACACACTGAAACGAAAATAAAAAATAATTAGTAAAAACGATCTTTATGGAACTTGGTACATAGATGAAGATTTAAATTGTGAATATTTTGGTATAAGATAATATTTCACGGACTACTTTGCACGATGGGTATTCTTCGGATTTCGGGTGAGAAGCTCTTGTTGGGTGCATTAAATTTTTGAGCAAAAGCTTCAAATATTATTTAATAATAATAATTGGCGATAAGGAAATATTTTAATGTATGCATAAAAAAATCTGAGGTGCGAAGAATACCCGTCGTGTAAAGAATATCTATCGTGCGCAATATATCCGGCTTTTTTGAACTAGTCAAAATTTGATTTTGAGAATTCATCCCTTATAAATCTCTCATGTTACAAAACGGTCGAGGTAATTATTTTACTTAAGATTTTTTAACTGTATACACATTGTATCTGGTTGAAAAATGGTTCTTTATGCCGCCTAGATTAAAAACACCTGTAGGTTTGAAACTTACAAAAATTATATAAAAATATAATATTTTATTCAGTGACAAATATTATTAACTATAACTGTACTAGATAATTAAACTGACCGCTTGATCCACCTCCAGATGAGTCTGAAGACGAGTGGCTCGATGAAATCACACATGATATTAAAAATGGATATATAAAATTGAAAACTTTCATTTTACCAACGATGTGTTAATTAATCTAATTAGTAAAAATTAGATACTTAAATGATATTTAGTGTTGCAAATACCCAGAAACTGTGTTAATTGCGTATTGACAAACGTACAGCAGATAATTTCAATTTATAGCTGTAATTATTAATAAATCAACAATATTTTTGTGGTTTTTCAATTGAAATTACTAATTTTTTATTTATTAAAATTTTAATAGTGTTTGTACAAGTAAACATGCTATATTGTAACTCAATATTTTATTGTGATTTATTTAACGAGATATTCATTTACGACAAAATGTCGTTTATTATACTCGTAAAACCTCAATAATTTAATGTGAAATAAAATGAATTTAATTATAATTAATAAATACACGTGCTCTGTGTTTGCTAGTTGGGTCCCACTGTCCGATATTTGACCGAACTGAGTCCAGGATTTTTATAGGTACCTCCTAGTGCACTAGTTGAGTTTTAGCCATAAAAACATTTATCATAATATATTAATAATTACTAGCATTTTGTTGCTCGAAAAAAAATGCCAGTTAATATGCCCATATTTTATTTCATTTTTAATTATTTGGGCTGAGCCCTTTTTACATCCAATATTTGAGGTAAAAAACAAATAATATGGTATAACAATAATTTAAAATACAGAAGTAATACATAATTAAATTAAGGACAAATCGTTATGGGCAAGATCTGCATTAGCAATCGACATAAGACGCCTTAACACTTCATTAGCCATATAGTTGATGGTGGCATGAGGAACATAAAAAGGGACATTGGAACGAGATGAAGGAACTTTAAAGCAAATCAAAGCAAGTAGAACTGGTGAATCGATATTATTGTTTAATAATTCTGCTAGGAATTTAATACCAGCTATACGTCAACATTCGGATAAGGAAATAAAATCCAAGTTTGGTAGCAACCGGTAAAATTAATGAAAATAAATAATTTGTAAATATCAATGTAAAACTAAAACTCTTTGACACCTATTTACAATTAATCTACAATTAATCAAATAACTTTGTAATTTCCTCATAAAACGGTGACATAAAATAAAAGGTCAAGGGAGGGGATCTATCCCCCATATACCCTCCCGTAAATACGCCACTGTACCCAAAAATGACTTCAAAATAAGAAATTATTATGTATATTTACAATTCGTTTCCTTACATAATTATTAACAGATATTTCTGAATTCACTTATCTATTACCTACCAATGTAATTACATAATAATAATAAAGTAATATATGTAATATAATATAAATATTAATGCGTTAAAACTAATAATTGGACTTATTACGTGCCTATAGATTATACGATAATGTTATGAATTTGGAAGTAAAAGTTAATTATATAAAAATTAACATCATTGTAAAACTAACACATTTAATCCTCTACTAAAATCCCGAAATGGGTATAGTACTTAAATGAAGTTTACCTATGTACATTAAGAAAAGTAAGTTTTACAATATTCAAAAAAAAAGAAAAACATAAGTACGATGATTTAAATAGTCAATATTTGAGGTCAAAAAGCATTATATAGGTGTCTAAATCAGTTAGGCATTAGGTTAGGCAGGTGAAGGTAGTGAGTTCGATTCCTGCTCAAAAATAGAGAACGCTTTTCACTATTTTTTTTTTTTTTTTTTTTTTTTGTGAAAGCTTCTTAAAACATCTTTAAATAGACTACTAAGATACGTTTGATTTGAGATGTCCTATAGATATTCAGTTTTAACTTCTCGAATGTAATATCTTTTTACGTGGCGTTTGACATCTCTAGAGCATCACATGAATATATAAGGGTAGTAAAAATAAACATCACATATATTGCAATAGAACATATATTTTACTTCTTTGATACCAGATATTGCACACAGGGAAGTAAATATGTTTTTACAATGATGTTAATTTTATTTTTTTATTTATTTTTTCTCTGTATGCTCTTTTTTGTATGAAAAAACTTGTCCAAAAATGTCGACCAATAACTTTTTGAAACCGTATTTGCCTCTAGTTGGTACTTTACAGGGATTTTCAATTCTTCTTTGGGAACTACCCAACATTTGACAAAAAAACTCGGAAAAAACTAAGTTTTTTTTTAACCAAACATTATTAAAATTTAAACGTAGATAGAAAATAATATGAAAAATATTTTGCACAAAAAAATATTGCAAATGTGAAATTTATACATTTTTCTAGCATTTTTTCTCATATTTTTTTCCTTTTCTTTATTTATTAGATAAAAATAATTTAAATAAAGTTAAGTAAAGTAAAGAATAGTAAAGTTAAGTATAGACAAGAAAACCGGACATACTTCGAACCTAGGTCATTCTTCGCTCTCCGGGTCAGATACTTTTGGTGGGTATGTTGAAAATGACGAATATTATTGTTCTTTATATTATTAACTTCCGTTGTTCAGAATCGTGTTATTGAAGAAATTATTTATCACTCCTTTAAAATTCTACACACTCACCAAGAGTATCTGACCCGAGGAACCAAGAATATCCGTGGTGCAAAGTATGTTCGGCTTTCTTGTCCACACTTTTTGTATGTTATGTTAAAAAACAAAATGAATTATTATATAAAAATTCCAGTTATATTATTATATTATATTATATTATATTATATTTTTTTATTATGTTTTATTATATTTTATAAGTAAACGTCCAATGGGCATAGAGTAACAGAGATAATAAATAAATAAATGTGTAATGTAATTTCAACATACATAATAAATACGAATTATAAAGAACAACAAAATAAAAAATACTTAAGACAACAATTATTATTAAAACTATAAACTATGAAATACAATTACTGTTTTTCATACAATGTTTTAACTTTTAAATAAAATGAAAAAAATCAATAATTTTAGTTTATTACTTAGTGTTAACATTCAGTTTACTGGTGCGAATAGGCAATAATTACATTTGCAAATAGGAATATAGAATGTAGGTTTAAATCTTAAAGTTGCGATTGGGACATTTATATTAATGAAATAAAGTTTATCTGAATAATCAATCGTGGAGTAAAGCATTCATAAGACGAGACACACAACTCATTTAACATACGTGCAAGATATAATTTCAAATGTAACTTTTTCAGTTTTAAAAAATTATCGTATCATTCATTTTTTTACAATGTATTTAACAATTAATTTTCAGGTCTATCAAACAAACAACATTCCTCGGGTGGAGGATTCCCATTGAATCCGTCCCATATAGCATAAAACACTGGAAACTTGCGACATAGACAACAACAATTAACGTCATCCATATCGATATAAATAAGCCCAAATCCTCCGGCAATTTCTCTGAAATACTTCCCCTGAAATAAATATATTTAAATAAAATAGTATGTGTAAAATACAACAAATGTTTTATTTAATAACAAAATTAACTTTTTCATAAAATCTCTGCTGTGTGATTGCGCAATATGTATCATTTGGGTAAGTACACATCTGTAAAAATAAATAATAATAATTGAAGTTAGTAAACATTTAATTACATAATATATTACACAGATAATTATCATTACACTTTTAACTACATAATTACGATGAAAATGAACTTTTCGGAATTTGGATACCTCTAATGCCTTTCCAAACATTTTTGGATCGGTAGACTTACTGATTTCCAAACTTAATCATTTCCCTATCTCTGAATCTCTATTACCTGGTTTTGTAGTCCATTAAGCTTGCAATAAATTAAGTCTAAAACCTACCAGTTGTTATAAATGCCATATTTTTGGCCTAGTACTGAATTGGTAATTCAAAGTCAAAATTGACTGTTTTTTGATTAAAACTAAGATGACATTTTACATATTATTTTCTAGTTAAAACGAAGTGTACTAAATAATTTGGCAGTAAAGAAACTTTTGACAACTTTTCTATTCATGTGTTGTGAAAAGCTGATAAAAATATTCAGAAATGAAATGTTTCATCAAAAATATTTTATTACGAGTTAATTAAAAATTCTAAATTTGTTATTATAGAAAACAAATAATAAGGTTAGGTTAGGTACATAGCTTAATAATATATTATTAATTAATATAGATCATTATATTATGTCCATCAAGGTAATTATTACGTACAAAAATGATTGTAGTATAAAATAGATTCTTTTATAATTGTTCATTTAAATTAAAATTTTAAATTTAATATCGAAAGTTGATAGATTGAATAAAAAAGATATCTGGTAGATTACAAATCAAGAGTGACTTTGAAGTTCGGTGATCTTCAAGAGTGAACCAATTGTTGTTATAGATTACAAACGAGCGTTTATATTCATGTTTGTTTCGATTTCAAATTGATTGTAAAAATTTTAATGGCATATCAGTTAATAGAAAATAATTTTAATGATTTAGAATAAGAATTCAATGTATTCCTACATATTAAAAATAAATGAACATTTAATAAAAAATTTTGTGTTTTTATTTGTTTGAATTTTAATTCAAAAATAACTTTTTAATGTGACACAATATATTTATACGATTAATAAATAGGACATTATTTTTTTGTTATTTTCACGTTGAAATTGCACTTTTTATGGGCATTTTTTTGCCGTTTTACATTATTTTTTAATAATTTTTAGTTTATTTAAATATTTTCTATTTTATGCATCATCTAATTTTTTGTGTGATGTGCGATAATATTTATCATGCACTATGCGCCGCTCAATTGGGCTTGTCTCGCGTTTAATTAAGACTAATATTTGATCGAATTTAAAGTAATAAAATTAATAGACATTTACTTACATGTGGGTACATTAAATCGCATATATTTAAATTATCCTTAATGTTAATTACTCCCCATATATCCCATACAATTTTCTCTTTTGAAATGTTGAATCCACTTATATAATCCAAAACTTTTTTCTAGGAAAATTATTAAAATATTACCAACTACTCTAATTCTGGTTAATAATATAATTTTGTCAATATTATAATACATTAAATGAATTCATAACATCCTCTCCATATTTGTACTCTGGTGATGAGCATTCGTTTACCTTGGAAAGTGTGGCAGAGAGCATTCGAAAAAAATCAACATGTTGATCAAGGCACGCTAAATCGAGACCTTTCAAACAAATAATTAAGCGGAATTCAATAATGATTATTGTTTATTATTGGAAACAAAATTTTAAAATACAATAAAAAATATTAAAAGATCATTGATATTTCTAAAGATCTAGTGTTTCCCTACTAAGATAAAATTGTAATAAATTTCATATAAAATATACAATTAATTACATAGTTTTAAACGTATATTGAAATACAATGAGTTCGTTGATGTAAATTCGAAAATGCATCATAATGAGGTATCATTAGGCAATATGGCAATACATTGAAAATTAAAACATAAATATACATACGTACACACATATATATATGTATGTATATACAGAATTATAGGAAGAGGGAGAAGGGATGAATTACAATAGTTAAACCAGCCTAGACGTTTATTAAGTGCCTTGCCCTAAATAATATATTTACTTCTGTGAAGAGCCAAGTGGTTCTACATAGCAGAAATAATGTTTAGTTACTTACTTTTAAGCTGTTCTTTATTCAAAGTGTTTATTATTGTACCACAATCTAAATATAGTCCAATTTTCATGTCTGGGAAATTTTTTCTCAAAATACAAATATAAGCTATTAATTTTTGAGTATATTCCGGATCTGGTACATCATTTGACTACAAACATAATTTTATATATTGAGTCATATTAGTAAAAAATGTTATACGAACATAATAATAATAATAATTTATATAGATTGTAGAGTTATAACAAAAGAAGAAGTTAAAACAAATTTCTATAGGTACCCATAAATCGAGGGACTAGTATTAAAAGAACATAACAACTAATCATACATTTTAAGGAGAACATTTTTTTAAATAATTCTATTTTCCATTTTTACCCCAATGGCAATTTTTTTTTCTTTTAGTGAGTCATTATTAATAATGACTCAAAATTAATTTTCAGTTTACAATTCGTGATTTTAAAATGTCAACATTGACTGCGGGCATACATTTCAAAGTATTTATAAATAAATATGTAATTAATCGAATGAAAAAATATATAAATTCATGTTTTAATAAGAGAAAAATATAACTTACTTGCAATTCTGCCTTATAAATTGCAATCCCTGTAATTCCTTTATGTTTCTCCAGGTAAGTTTTCAGGTTTGCCATTTCCGTTTCTGCTCCATCTTGTTCCACGCATTTAAGAAAATCAACCCAACTGTCTCGAGTAATCCATACAGTTACCGGTTTATTAAGAGATAAAAGACTGTTTAAATATCCTAAAGATTATAAAGTATCAAATTATGTAAAACACGGAAAATGATTTGAACATAATAATGTTTTCTATTTATAAAATTATTTTGAAATATTTTTTATTGCAATTATATTGGGACAACAGCAAAATTGAGATAACTCCCTATTTTATTATTTCAAATGAATATTGTAAATTTGAGTAATATTTTGATTGAAAAAACTTATAATTTTTCGTGAAAATAAAATATTTCATTTAAATTATAACATAAAATGCATAATAAGAAAATAACCAACTTTTTAATTTATCAGTAACTTTGAATTTTTAGTGAATATTTTTCAAATATCACGCAAAAGCAAAATAAAATGTATTAAATATAATTAAAATACATTTATTTATAAGAATTATCTTTCTGACATGTTTTTAATCCTGAGCAGAGCGAAGAAACTAGGGGTTTTTCAATAATGTTTATGTTTTGTTTTTTCTTTTATTTATGTGTACACGTTTTCGTATTGAAACAATTGTCTAAAAGTTTCAACCAGCTAAATTTTCTCATTATAATTTGTTTCTAGTTAATACTTTTAAGATGTCATTTTTCGAAATTCACAATCGTTTTTTCAAAATTAAGAAAAAACTTACTAAAATTCGATAAAAAATTCATAGTAACTATCTCTTTTTTTAATTCAAATTTTATGAAAATATAAATACATAAACAGATAGACAATCTCATAAGAAATAATTATTTATTTCTTACAAATTTTTTCTCTTTGGAAATTTCAGATTCTATGTGGAGCGAAGAATGTATTGGTTCTGAAAATCTGTGTGTTTTTTCCTTATATCTATAACCACGAATTCGGGTAGAAATACTGGTTCAAAAGTATCAACAATTATTATTAATGTATATTAAATAATGCTCCACTCAGTATCGTTTTATTGAAAAAATGATTTATCATTTCTTTAAAATGTAATATTCCCATCAAGAGTATCCCACCAGAGAAAAAGCGAAGAACTCCCTAAGATACGAAGTACGACATTTTTTTTTTCTTTTCTCACTTAGTAGTGAAATATAAACCTGACTAAGCAAAAAAATAATTTTTTTTTGTTATTATAACAAACTTCGTAGTTTTTAAGCAAAAATATCTTTAGTAAACGCAGCTCTAATCAGAATCATTTTATTGAATATTAATTAATGATTTATCGTTTATTTAAAATTCAATACACCCATTAGGATTGTCGAAGAACACCCAAAGTACAAAGTACGTTCTTTTTTTTTTTTTTTTTTTTATACAAACATAATTTGCTATCAACTTTAAACCCTTTAATATTACACACCGTTGAAAGTGTTATAATACTAGGTAAATATACTAGCTAAATACCTAGGTAATTATGTTAAAATTTTAATTAACGTTGATATATTAGAAAAAATTCGACCTTGGAATCCGTCCATTTACACATCTCATTGGAGAAGACTAGAATCAGTTCAAACCATTGAACTGGAACTATGTCAGGTATGCCCACATATCTATGAAATGACATTTTTTTTAAACTTCTGAGCCATAAAAAAAAAACTATCAAAAATCACCCTAAGGCAATGCCCCATAAATTTCAATTAGCCTCATTTACTCATTTACAAAATCTCGGTCACAGCCAATTATATCTCCAAATTCTACTTGAACCTCTAATCATGTTTCAATCATATTAACTTAACACACACTAATAAAATTCAAAACTCATAATTTCAAGTATACTAGTAAAGGAATTAAGCCTGAAATAGGTAAAGTGTTAAATTTGATAATCACTCGTAGCAAATCGAGAAATTCGTTAGTTCTACTATTATTTGTATTTAATAATATTACCTTTGGGCATTTCTGCTACGGTATTCATAACTACTGTCCCGGCAGTAAGATCCAAGGGGCCGTAAAAAAATGACGTGCACTCTGGTGGAAAAGATTCGACTGGCACGTCTGGAGTTCCACACTTAGAATTAAATAAAGCCCAAACGTCGCATAGCGCTATGCCTAACCCTAAAAACAAAAAAAAAAAATTACACACATTGAGTGTTCAATGCAGTCGAATGAAACATTTTAATGAAGTATATACATGGTGATTTTTTAAGTTAGGTTATTAATAAATACATCCTTATTTTCTGTAGTAAAAATTCAAAAATGGAGATTGTTTTTTCCAAATGCTCAAGTCACCATAAAAACCATGTTTTCCATTATTCATTTTTTCCATGTCGCCTTAAGGATGACCTCTAGAGATATAAATTTTTGTTTCCAAATAAAAACTCTCTATTTTAATTGTGGAATTTTATTCAGGTTATTTTTCTGTGAATTTTGATGTATTGAAATCAAAATTTGAACTAGTAGTTTTTGAAATATTCAAATGTATATATTAAATGGTGTCCAAAAACATAACATTTAGTTAATTAGCTAATTATTTAATTAATTAATCTATTATTACATAATTATTATGAATGTACGTTTATGTACACAATAAACCTTTAATCAGATATAATAAATTAGATGAGTCGTACCATGTAAATTCTACAATAGCAAATTAATTAGTTAAATCGTCTTATTTTATTTCATCTACCTATAAAGAACACTGAATAGATAAGACGACTATATTTTTATTATATTATTCTTTTATTTCTACAATATTTATATTTCAAAAATTACTCATTCAAATTTTGATTTTAGTACATCAAAATTCACAGAAAAATCAGAAAAATAATCCAAATAAAATTCCGCAATTAAAATAGGGGGTTGTCATTTGAAAAACAAAAGTTTTTATCTTTACAGGACATCCTTAAGATGGTATGGAAAAAATGGGTTATGGAAAATATGGCTTTTATAGGGACTTGAATATTTCGAAAAAAATCCCAATTTTTGAATTTTTACGAATTAATAATATTTTTATATCTATTTTTAGACGAATAATATTAATTTTTGACCAAAAAGCTATAAGAACTTAATTTTTATAAAAGATGCGCAATCGTGTTGTGTTTTTTTTTTTTTTTTTAGCTAAAAAAGTAAAAATCACACAATCGTGTAGCGCCCGAGAAAAACATGTCAGTTGAGGTTTTAATTTTATACGCAGTGCTGGTTGAAAAATGGTTCTTTATGCCGAGAATAAAAACACTCACAGATTTAAATTTTATGCAGATAACATTATATAGCATTAAAATATTATATTATTCAGTAATAAATATTATCAACTATATTAATACTTATCATTAAAACAGACCATTTGATACACCTCCAGATGAGTCTGACGACGAGCGGCTCAATGAAATTAAACAGTATATTAAAAATAAACTTATCACCAGATTGAAATCTTTCATTTTACTAAATATGTGTTAATGAGTAAAAATTAGATACGTAAATGGCATTTAATGTCACAAATACCTAGAAACTGTGTTAATTGCTTATTGGTGAACTCGCAGCCAATATTTTTGTGATTTTTTAAGTTGAATTTACCAATTTTTATTTATGTAAATGTTAATATTGTTTGTACAATGAACGCAAAACACTATATTTTATTTTAATTTATGTACTTATGTTTGCTCACGGTAATGGGTCGTATATTATACTCATAAAAATGCAATAGTTTAATGCTTAATTTTAAATTAATTTAATTATAATTTATTGGTACTCGTGTTATCAGTCGTTTTGATGATTTTTCATAATATTAAACTTACGTATGTGTAAAATGTCTGCCGCTTTATCTCAATTTTAATTTTTTATTTAGTGATGAGCAGTCAGCCTTGGTCTTAAATGAAAGGCTGTCTCAGTCTTGCCAATGATTTTTTTCCCATAAAACAAATTTATGAAATATAATATGATTTTATAATGAATATAAAAAAGGACGTACTTCGCATCCTGTGATGTTTTTCGCTCCTCGTGTGGGAATCTTTTAGTGAATGTAATGTATTGAATTAAAAAAAAAAAAAAAAAAAAACGATAAATCACTTGTTCTATAAAACGATTCTGAGTTAATATTTAACAAATTTTGCGATTAAAAAACTTGCGAAAATTTGACGTTCAGCCACATAGTGAGTGATGCGCGTCATCGTAGCTTTGCAGGTTTTACAATAACATTGGGCACCAGATAATAATTGTGTGTTTGTGTGTGAGTCAGGTAATAAATATTTTTATACAAATATCAAAAACTATAGTATTCTATTTATATAAATTCGTAAACTATCATTCATCAACAAATCTTTATTTATTTATTTATTTCATACGGATTAAACTCCATTTACAAAAACAAATTGTAGCAGCAAAACGTTATACATCAGTATACTAAATTAAAACATCGTAATAATTTTAATACATACATAATAATAAAACATTTTTAAAAAATATATAACAATAATTCACATAATGATAATATATTGTATTCAATGACATTTAATAAGCCTATTTTTTTTTTTTCTATAATATTCAATAACCCCAATAAATATATATACACAATATATTTTTTTAGAGGCATTATATAGTAATTTTCATAAATAATAACCAAAAGTAATTTGTTCGTTAATATAAATGTTAAATACAATGAATTATAAATTTAATACCGATTTTATATCATTTATTGAACAGTAAAATAAATCTAAATTAATAGTATTTCCAGCTATCATTAAAATATTAGCTGGAGAAGAAAAAGAATAATTGTCAGCTTTTAGGTATTTTTTCTTTAAGTTTTGAGTAAATATTGAGAACTTTGAAAAATACCATCTATGGTTATGATTTTCGACATAAAATGTAAAAATAAAAAATTTTTACGAAGAAACTTGGAACAGAACAGGAGTAGATTTGAAACTTATTCTTGGTCAGACGGAGAAAATAGAATAAAAATAAATCTTTATAAAATCATAAGCTTCTTCGTTTTACTCCAAATTCACTCACTCTAATAATTTAAAAAAGCCGGACATACTTCGCACGATGGGGTTTTCTTCGCTCCTTGGGTAGTTTTATATCCAGTTTTATAGTCAGTTATATATAATAATATAAAGAACAATAATAGCCATTTTGAACACACCTACTAAGAGTATCTGACCCGAAGAGGGAAGAATACCCGTGGTGCGAAGTATGTC
>JAIPRM010006422.1:0-18713 GCA_025469315.1 Stegophylla sp. TES_Ste_2020 | reverse complement strand
TGACAACTGGTGTTACTAGTTTCTAGATACGTAGGTAGGCGTTGTGTCACACCATTCGTCATTTTGTTGTTACGTGTTTGCTATATCACTTGCCACGCCACACGTCACGTTACTTTGGTGGGCGCTGTGGCTTAGGGACATTTTTGAAGCGCAACAATCACTGTTATTATTGTGATATAATTCACATGGAGTATGTTATTGTAAATTGTGATTTATTTACTTAATACATTCACACTTGAATACAACTGGCTTATAATTTAAAACATTTACATCATCTTAAAAAGGCGGGACCATTTTACACCGAAATGAACTTTTCTCCTACCCACCAATACACGTTTCCATTAAATTATTTATTGATACTGCACATTACATTATTTAAATATGAAAATATGAATTATATTTATTTTATTATAATATGTTAAATTTCAACAATTATTTCGTGCATCGTCACCTATTGGCAGATACGTGATAAATATATGGTAAATATTAGGTACAATTATTCGAGTCAAATCAAAATAATACTAGTAAAGTACAATGACTCCGAAACGACCGAATTCATATTTACACATTTAAATTTTAGACATTGTAATAGTAAAGAGCATCAATCAATAATTTAGTGGAAACTCGAACTGGTGGAAAACGGAAAATGTGTTTTTTTTTAAATATAACACACCCACAAAATCTCACCGAAGGAGCTAAGAATACCCATGGTGTATATACGGTTTTTCAAAATTATTTTTTTAATTTTATTTTTCTATAAATGCTTTTTTGTATAGAAATATTAGTCCAAAAGTTTTGATCAGCAACATTTTTATTCACAATTTACCTCGAGTCTAGATGGTACTTTTGAGAGGTCATTTTTCGAAATTCTCAATAGTTTTCTATAAGATTTGGGAAAAATTACCCGAAATTTGATAAAAACGCCTTAAAAACTATCTTTTTTTCATCCAAGCTTTATGAAAATTTAAATATAGATAAACAATAACACGAGAAATGTTTTGGTGCAAAAAATTTTTAATATGTGGAAATTTCTTTCTAACACGCTTCATTTAATCAATTTTTTTCCTTCTCTCAGTTAATAGTGGAATATAAAACTGGCTGAGTAGAAAATAATAACTTTTTATAATAATTACAAACTCTATAATATTTTATTGAAGAATTGAATTCATTTATCGTTTTTTTTTTTTAAATTTAACACACCTTCCAAATCCCACACGAGGTGCGAATAATACCCATGGTATGAAGTACGTCTCGTTATTTTTATTTATTATCGTGGTAATGAACAAGTTTTGTAAAAATATTTATCACTTCGACTGCCTGGGACGAATCGCCGTTGTCACGGTACCAACAGCACTGTTCACTCACCAAGATGTCGGGTCGCAGCTGGTTGATAAAATCCACGCACGGCTTCCACTTGTAGAACGAGAAGTACGGCGTGCCCTGGAACGTGTCGCCGGCCACCATAAATAGCGACGGGACGCCGCGGGAGTCCGCTTCACGTCTCGCGTCCTCCGCGAACCGCGCGATCCTGGCGAAGCCGCCGAAACACCGGCCCATCACCGCGTCGTCCTCGCGACATTCGTTGCACCACGCGTCCGTCTCGTCGAAGCGGCTGTGCATGTCGTTGGCGTGCACCAGCACCAGGTCCAGCTGGGCCGCGGCCGGCACCGCGGCCAGACAGCACCACGCGGCCGCGACCAGACACGCGGTCGCAACTACGGCGGCGGCGCGCGACGATCTCGTCATTTCGGTGTCGGCGGCGTAACGGAGCTTGACAAACGGCCACCGATGGTACAGCTGCACTGCACCTCGCCGACTGCACTGCTGCGCGATTGCGCGTCCGACGCACCTCACGCGCGTCGCAATCAATTCGAGTCGTGCACGACGACGCGTTATCCGATCGGCGATAAAACGACAAAGCCGGCGAACGTGTCACGCGGCCGAAAATCTTTACTCGTCACGCGCGACACTCTCTCGCGCCTGTCACGCGACGTACACGCGCGCGCGTTAACTTCGGTCTGCCCTTCGTGCACGCGTTGTTATCGTCGGCCAAGACCGCGACGTGCGCGAGTTCACACTAACCTACAGCGTGCGCCCGAGTCGCACTTGAAGTCCGGGGACTCATTTTATATTAGTGTCCGTAAGAAAAAAAAAATATTATTATTATTATTATTATTATGAACCATAGATAATGATAATAGTAATTTATCACACGTAACCATTTTTTAATTTATTTGTTATTTGTTTGTTTAGACAATGTTCTTCTCTTCAGTTTGGTAGTTTTTTTCTTTTTTTGGGCAATGCATAAAACCAGACAGTGTAGGAAAGTTATCAAATTTGATTCATTTAATAACATATTTTTCTTGAATAATTATTATAATAATAATAAGTATACAGTGAATGTAAGAAAAATATTTAAAAATTATTTTATATTTACTATTTTTTACGAAATAACCATAGGAGAATAAAAAATTTATATAGAAAATATTTTTCGGAAGTTTTAAATTAAAGTCGTGTATTAAAAATATTATTTTTCATTATGAAGTTAATTTTTATGACTATTTTATCACTAAAAAACTATAGGTTCAGCATTTTTGATAAGGCTAAAAAGCTAATATATAAAAAACTATAATATAAGTGAAAATAAAATAAATCTACAAAACAAATAGATTAGAATCTTATGATTAGATGTATGGAATACAAAACATTAATGATGTAATTACTAATTATTAATAATTGTCAATGATTAATGGATATGTATTATAACGCGGGAAATATGGCGTGATAATACGGAGTAACATTACTATTACGTTTCATGCGAAATAGTACATTTTGTATCTGTCGATAGCTTTTGAATACCTACGTTACATACAACATGCAACAATACTCGTGGTTATGCCATTCGATTATTCGTTACTTAAACTGTATGCATGGATATATAAATAATCAAGTGAAAAATGCCAATATGTTATGAAAATAACGATTAAAACAACTAAACCTTCATTTTTATACTGTTAATATAAAAAAAGTGGTAGATATCTTTTGAATATTTTATATAATCTTAATCATGCATAAGTGTATTTATACTGACGCGGACCCACACCATCAGTGATGGTGCGCCGCTGTCAGCTAACCCATAAACCAACCACCAGACCGCGTTGAGCGCGGGTTCGCGAACCGGCTGTCACCACCAACCGGACACCGGAGGGGGTAGTACGGCCGGACGACGACCAGGCCGAAAACCAAGTATCGGTATCATTCGCTTACGAGTCTGACGACTATACTCTCGTTCCTTTTTTTTTCATCGTACCCACGTTTACCCACATCGGACTTGGTGTTTCCGTTATTTTTTATTTTTTTTGCTCTAGTGTTAATTTGTTATTTAGTTTAGTTTTAGTAGTTGTAGTTTTTAGTTTATATTCGCCGTACTTATTAGCTTTATTGTAACAATATACATATTTTCCGCTTGTTGTGTCGTTGCACTCCCCGTCGTGGACGAGTGTGAAATAAACCCCCAGTTGCGGGAAGAACGACATAATAATTTATTTAATTATTTTTTTTTTTTCCTTCTTATTATTTTTCTTGGTTCCCCCTTTCTCTTCTTTCCTTCTCCCGTACCCTCCTCTCCTTCTTTCCGAAATTTCATCACCGACCCTAGCCGCGTAACCCTGCCGGTAATCACCCGACCACGGGAAACGCTGCTCCGCGTCACATATTTACAAAACTATTGAGAATAAATATTATAAGAGTCAACTTAATAAAATTATAAGTACGTTAAAACTAAAATAATAATTAATGAATTGAAAATATTAACTGTTTACTGGCGTAAATTGAACGATGAAGTAGATTGTAGATTATTGAATTAAAAATTAAGTAGAAATCAAATTCGGATTAGACCTTTTTTTTGTAAATATTTTTCGGACGCAACTAGTATGCAGCCGGTTTCGCGCCCATACATGAATATTTACTGACCTTAGGACACAATTCAGTGAAACCTGGAGTGCCGCGTCGAGGACAAGCCTCACTGCGGCTGACAGATCCTTCGATACCTCCTCCCCAAGCTTTTCCTATGGTCGAACAACAGCACACGCTCCGGGGGTAAAGCCCGTCCAACGGGTTCACCCCTGCTCCGTGTTTGAAGTCGGTATAACACTTTTCTTCTCGGATGTCTAAGCAAACTGTTCCTGTACGACAACGCGGAAACATATTATTATTTCAAATGTTTCATCGTCGAGTAACTTCCTACATTACTGTCAAACTTTCTTTCCCTATCGAGTATAAAGCATAATAGTTTTTTTTTTTTTTTTTTTATCAAGTACACTTTTCAATTTGTAATTTCTAAAAATAAAGTAAACGATTACAGTTAATTATACCATAAGTATTCGCATCATTAAAAATTAAATTATTTAATCTAATTAAATTAATTATATATTCTTTTTAATTAACAGGTATATTTAAAAACTGATTTCCAATATAATTATGTACATTGAGTTTGATGATGTGATTAACATAAGTGATTGTTAAAAGTATTAGTATAGTACAAAAAGGCTGATATAAGAAATGTCGTATATTATTAATTTATAATAATATGTTCCCTTACCAGTAGTGTCTAATGTCAAACCGGGAGGACAGACACAGGTAAATGATCCTTCTGTGTTGACGCAAGTACCTCCGCCTCTGCATATTCCCGGGCTCAGTTCGCATTCGTTTATATCACGACACGTTTTGCCCACAGACTTAAAAAATAAACAATCGTAAATGAATATAAATCGTTACATTATAACGTACAATTTCTAATTAAAAAAAAAAAAAAAAAGAAGACTTATATACACTTTACCACGTATCCTTTGTTGCATTCACCGCCACAGTCTTCCGGTTTGCACGGCTCGCACGGACTACCCCAAGCCAACCCAATCGAACAACAGCAGTCCGATTTAAGGGTGAGTTGCATTAGGTTATTTTCACATCTACCACCCGTTAAACGCGTCCAACACGAACCGCGACGATTGTCTACACGGCATATACGAGTAAACGATTAGAAATGCTTTTAATTTGAAAGAATTAAATATATGGATAAATATATTTTAAATCACCTAAGCAAACTCTTCCGGTACTGTCTAAAATGGTTCCCGGCGGACATTCGCATTCGAAAGAACCGACCGTGTTTATACATTGGCCGGACACGCACGCATTAAGGCCGAGCTCGTCACATTCGTCTACGTCCTCGCACGCTTGACTTTGAGAGTTCAAGACAGTTCCCTCAGGACAAGTGCACTAAAATAAACGGTAAATGTGCTGAAAAAGTGCAACACCCAAACCGCTAATTCCAAAACACCCCTTAGAACGAATAAAGTACGTGGATGTTTCAAATACATACCGGTCGAGGATCGATATAACCGTTAAATCGTAATCCCACAACCCTTAATATGACTTTTTTGGGAAAATCTTAAGGGGGGAATGGTTGTAAATATCCTAGTACATTCTTATCAACCTCTGATAAAATATTTCTTGTAACATGGAAAACTATAGTGAAACAAAATCATTTTTGGGTAGAAATACTTGTCCAAAAGTTTTGTCCTGTGAGTTGAAAGATTAATAATAATTTCAGAATGGTATTTCAAAGGAGCAATTTTCTTAACTTCAAAATATATTTTTTTTAAATTTGAGAAAAACAACTCATATTTACTGTAATTATTTTCGATGAGGGTTTTATGATAATATTTATAACATTTTCTTATTTTCACATGGATGTTTTATGGCAGGGGTTCATTCCAAAAATTTCTCGAGACACCAAGAATGTTACCACCACGACATCATACACTGAACGGTTACCACGGCGACCGTTCCTTGGGTTATCGTGGAAACATTTCTATGTTTACAGTGTTGACAGTATTTAATAGTCACAAGACAATTTTTTTAATCGTTCCTATTTCGTATTGAGAAATCACGAGAGTCTTATAATCCGTTAACCCCCCCCCCCCGTGATGGCCACGCGAACTGATCCCAGGGAGTAGTACGCACCTGAAAACTCCCGGGCGTGTTACGACACTGTCCCCCGTTGCATATCGTGTCGTCCATCTCGCACTCGTTGACATCTCTGCACGTTTTTCCCGTGTCGTCCACCTCGTAACCGGAATTGCATATGCACCGGTAGTTTCCGATGGTGTTTTCGCAAGCGCCGTTCGGGCACACCGCGGGATTTTGCGCGCACTCGTTGATATCTGCGGATGACGAAAAAAATCAAAAAAAAAAAAATCAGGTCAAAACAATGTCCGAAACACTCATTTAACGCGGTGTGCGACGAGAAAATACAGACCGTCACCGTTGTACGTCATTCCGGCACCTTGAGGACACAAGGCTTTGAATTCAGGGCTATCTGCTGCTGGACACTTGGAACATGACGAACCCCATCCGAGCGTTTGACCGGCCACGTAGTGCGAACAACAACAACTGGATTTGGTCATCGGCGCGCTCAGTGGTTGCGAACACGATCCTTGTTGGTAATTCGCGTAGCACAAGTCCCGGAGAGTGTCTGTGAAAAAAAAAAACGGTGGTTTACGGTGAAAATATAAAACGGTCGACAACCGAATATTATGATTGTCGGAAAATTTGTACGGTCGTTTTGAACGTGGAATATTGGTGCGGTCGTTAAAAACCAGGATCTCTTAAAGTATGAAAAAAAAAAAAAAAACAAACATAATTAACAATACACATTAGATAAGTAACTACAGTAACTGCATGGAATAGTAGGGAAGTACCAATGTAATCTACAATAAATAATGACAATGTCAATAACAAAAAAGAACAAAGATATTGTATGGGTTTCATACATATTATAACTATTACCAGTTACGCAAATAAAGAAATTACAATGGATATTTTTTTAAATACCATTGGGAAACTATTGTAACTATAATTAATTATTGTAAACTATTATTAATTTATATTTAATTTTGAACTATTTTGAATTACTGTGAACTATTATGATTTTATAATACATTTTGGACACATATTTTTACTAGGTATCATATTACTATTGTAAACATATATTTAATTTAATTTCGCACACATTTTTTGAACCACTGAAAATAAAATATTTTATAGTACCAATATCCCGCTTATTTCATTTATTTTGTTCAAAATACAATAACCGTACCAATTTTCCGTTTACCGAATATTAATTTTCGGCTTTTTGCTGCCAAAACCCATCGATTTTCCAATACCGGTTTTCCGAAATCGTGAAATCGATTACACGTTCGACGTGATAACCGTTTTCCGAAAAACGATAGTGCACGACTGTCGGTAAAAAATGGTTTCAATAAACATGTATTTTTTTAAATTTCCAATAATACCCGGATTCCAATTATTCAGACAATTTTTTTAAAGCGTTCTTAAAACTCAAAATTTAAATTATTATTATAGTTCAAAATGTATGCGTACCCAAGCACGTGCGCCCGTCGAGTCCCAGATAAAATCCGTCTTGACATTCGCAACGGTAACTTCCTGCCGTGTTCGTGCACTTACCGTTTTGACAAGGACCTGCGGCGGTAGAACACTCGTCGATGTCTGAAAAAAACAACGGCATTAAAGTCAGAGTTACGACTTTAGATTAAGAATAATACTTTACAAATACAAATAATTTATGATATATTATTATTGTATTATTTAGACGAAAACGGTGACTATGGCGATTAATTTAATCATGACATATTTTCATGCCAGCATTAATAACAATATTTTAAGTAACCCGTGTTTTTAACAAAAATCTAGTTTAACGTGGTTTTTGAAATATTTCTGGCGGAGTGGTCTCTCCTCATTGACCTCCCCCTCCATAAACTCCATATGCTTTCACCATGTGCAAAAATTATTACGCTCCCTCGGAATAGACTGAACATGTGCCGCCTGATTTCGAAACCTACAGAACAGAGCCTAAAATATCTGAATTCTCGTACTACACACTCTGTGCTAGTATATTGCCTATATATTTTCGATTTTTTTCTCCGACACTTAATACTTCATTAAAATACTTTGATTACATGTATGACGTCCCCTCACCCCCCAAAAAAAGAACATTAATAAATACAATTTTGAAATAATATACTTAGAATTTCTAAAATTTGGTTAGGTACAAATTGCATAAAGCAAGATGAGTACACTAGGAATCTAACATAAATTATTAATTAATAATTTATTAATAATATTATATCACAAATTTATTAGGATAATTTATTTTCCGCTATATTACCGATATCTGTTAAACAAAATCAACGAACCTTTTGAATCAATTATAAAACATTAGGAACAATAACAAAAATTAAATATCAATAATTGTTACAATGCAATCCCTACACACTTTTTCATTTTGTACCGCACACTCGATGTTTCGTATCACACAAAGTGTGTCGTACTACGCACAATTAATTTCAGTCCCTGCTACAGCATACCTATGCAATTCTGTCGATCCGGAGACAGTCTGTAGCCAGAGTCGCACACGCATCTGTACGATCCGTCCGTGTTGGCGCACTTGCCGTTCCTGCACAGGCCTGGCCTTTTTTCACACTCGTTGGTATCCGTGCAAAACGTCCCGTCCGGCGAAACCGTGTATCCCGTCTGACACTCGCATATGTACGAACCGGGGGTGTTGCGACATTTGCCGTTCAAGCAAATCCTCGGGTTTTCGTAACATTCGTCAACGTCTGAAAGTATGACAATACATAACATAAGTATACCAGTGAGTGTCACAATTACTAAACGAATATACAACTTTTGTCAGACAATTGATTCGAATAAACTACATAACGCAAACTCACATTAGGATAAATCCTTCCGGCAGATTTTCCTTTCTACCACAGGGATGAATTTTCCCAGGAAAATCACACCGAAGACGGTAAAATTACCCTAGTATAATAATTCCCACAGCGTTCCTTAGTTTCTTATAGCATCGTATAAAATTAGAAAATACTACAGAATATTATTCTAAACAGTTGATTTTTCGTGATTTTCCGAAAAAATGTTTCCAATTTGGCGAAAAACTACAGTTTTCACTCCTAATTTGAGTAGTTTTTCTCAAATTTTGAAAAATATATCATAGAGAATTTTGAAGATGCTAGAAAAATTATTCCGGTGTGAGATAAGAAATATACTAGGATATTTATGCATCCCAGTAAGATTTTTCTAGGAACAGGAGCAGGTTAGAGATGTGGTAAGATTATTCTGGGATAATTTTACTGGGTTTACAATATATATCCTAAGTTAATCATACTAGGGATAAGAATTTTCTAGGATAATTTTCCTGGGGGATATAAATATCCTAAGATACTTTTACTGAGCGGTTGGGGAGTATGATTTGATTTTTACCACGGTCGAATTAAACGTATGAAGTAAATGGTAAATGTATCGATTGTCCATCCAAACAATGACGTCAATGTGCATTTAGAAGTATATTCGTCATTCGAATCGTTTTACCTATACAAGAGTGGCCGGTTTTCGACATAACGAAACCAGATTTGCAACGACACTGGAACGATCCTTGTACGTTCAAACACTTTCCGTTGGCGCACATGCCGTTTTTCTCGCACTCGTTGTGGTCTGACGGAATAAATAATAATAATTAATACAATAAAACATTGTGGGCTATATAACCACTGTTCAATGGTGTTGGGGATCAAATGGGGCAAATTGTACGGGGTGGAGATTTTTATAAAAAGGTACATATCAAAAAAAAAAATATTAGTTAATTTAACAATTATCTATGACACAAGGTGATAAAAAAAAATAATTGTAAATGAATATTATACTTGTTAGGAAAGTTGTTTATTTAACGCAGGTAAAAAAAAAAACCATTCGCTACCCTATAAATTAACCCATAATGCACCACTGTCGAGCGGCATGTATATGTTATGTATATATTATGTAATACCGATACAACGTTTGCCGTCCGAAGCCAAATCATAACCCGGCGGACAGGAACATATGAAACTGCCAGGGGTGTTATTGCACTGCCCGTTGTTGCAGATGCCTTGTTGCAAGCACTCGTTGACGTCTGAAAAAATGAAAAACAAAGTCGTGAAAAAACGGCCGAAAAAATAAAGCGCGATGGCGACGGCGGTGGCGTTTCAAGCGTTATTTAAAAGACACATGTTAGATGACTAGCCTTCACACACTTGCGAGTCCTCGTGTCTGCTCTTCGTGAAGCCGGCGTGACATTCGCACGCGTAACCGTCCACCGTGTCGATGCACCTCCCTCCGGTGCCGCAGATCTCGGGTCGCAAACCGCATTCGTCCACCAAGTTCAGAACCGTTTGGTTCACTTTGCCGCCGAGACACAATTTCACGTACTCGGCTGAAAAAAAAACGAGAAAAAAGCCCTTATTGAACCAAAATTTCACTCGAACATGACACCGAATCAAAACGATAAGCATATACGTCCGGTAATCGGCGTGAGACCAAATTTGAGGATAAGCAAGTATGAAAGTATTACTTTTTTTTTTTTCATATTTTTTTTTTTTTTTTTTACGAAAAACCTCTATACTTTACTCCGCGAGTATACTTCACTCATGGACGAAATGTTAAACATTTTGAATTTCAAATTATTCAGATTCTTAGTGGAGCGAATTTTTACAATGATGTTTATTTTATTTTTTCTATGAACAGTTTTTCGCATAGAAATATTTGTACAAAAGTCTCAACCAGCAACTTTTTGAAACCGGATTTACCTTAGGACTGTACTTTAAAGAGGTCATTTTTCGAATTTCGATTTTTTTTTTTTTTTTTTTTGGAGGGGGGGGTGGAAGGGAAAACTACCAAAAAGTTTCGGATTTCATCATTTTTTAATTCAATTTTTTTGAAAATTTAAACAGATAAACAATATTATGAGAAAGCGCAAGAAAATATTTGAAAAAAATGCCATTCCCGTTCGAATTCATCCCTAGCCAATGCTTACACCTTGCGCTGGCCCCATCGGCCATGTATTTGTTTTTTACATGGTTTTTATTTTCACCAAAATGTGTTAGTTCAATAATCGAATTTGCGATATTAGTTGAAAACTATTAAAACTGAGATTTCGACGCATTTTGCATTATTTTTCAAAGCTCACTGTGTGTTGGTTTTGTCACCAATTATTCGTTTCACATACTTTTGAATGAGCATATGAAATTTAATTATGATTTTGTTGACGATTTACTTATTTTAAGGTCATTTGTTTCATTTATTATAGAATTTACCGTTTTTCTTAAAAAAAAAAAAAAATTTTAGTTCTAAATTCATAAATTCTAAATTAATTTTGCTATTTATTGCCTATTCATGTGGAAATTACTATCACATATTTTATGAAAATAAAATTTCAGCTGCACTCACATACAATGAATGGAAGACAATAATTCGGGATCTTATGCAATTAATAATTATATTTAATGATTGATTGACGACCTTATTCGTATGGATAATATTTTACAGAATGAAAAATTCAGTTACAGCATACAAGAAAGAGAAAAAAAGTTATTTTATGAAACTATAAGATATTTTTTGTAATCATACGGAATTCGATACATTTTAATAAATTTTTGAGCAAAATGCTTCTTCTTTTTGTAATTTTGTAACTGAGCATAAAATTATAGCGCAAGTATCATAGTTTTTTTTTTTTTTTTTTTTTATTGCTATGAATGTCTGGAGCTCTGATAATCACTGTCTTTTGTTAATTCAATCGTATTATTAATGGTACACTTAGAAAACGTTGCCGCAGTGAAAATTCAATCGTCTCGGTTCGTCTCACGGCACGTGACGCGGCAAAATCGGTTTTCACACTTCCGACGGCGGCGGTGGCCGTTATTATTATTGAATTAACGTCGTGGAATGATTATTATTATCAAGTACCGCGTGAAAAGTATATGGAGTGTAGCACATTACCATACGAGCTTCAAAGTGGATTTTCTCGAATATTTCCATCTCTCTGGAGCGTATCGTCTCGAGTAGGTACTAAGCGTATTTTGTTAAACCGTCCGCGCGTCTCTACCCTAGTGTAAGAAATAAAAATACCGATAAAACCTACACGCGACGACGAAGGCGTATTAAAGTGTGATTCCAGACGGAAAGTAAACAAGAGCGGAAACAATGAATGCGGGTAAGACTTGGCACACGTCTCGAGGCGTTAGATTTGGGACGTGCCGCGTGGCGTGGTTATTGGCCTCGTGGTTATTGGTTCTGCGGGTTCGAGACGTCAAAGTGCTTTTCCGATCATGTTTATATTCGCTGTGTGCGCATCGTCAGTGCCGTATATATATATATAATATATAGTAATTCTGGGCTCATAGTGAAATTATAATTATTATGAATATTGTAAGTTATAATATTATTACTATGGCCAATGGTGAACATTTCGGTTCAATCAAAACATTTTATGCATAGATTTCTTTTTGGGTTCAATAATTAAAACATTTTGTTTATATTCATTTAAATGTTATACTGTTACAGTTCCCTTTTGATTTATATTTTTACAGCCAAAAGATATTTTGTTTAATAAATGTTTGATAAACATTGTATAATACGAAGTAGTCTTAATCACATTTATAATATTTATTCGATTTAAATACACAAATAACAGAAAACTACAATATAATCAATAACTTATAGTAATTTGTATGAAATCTGATTATATGTACTTTAGATTCTAAGTGAAACAAAGAAGTTAGTTTTTATGATAGTATATAATTATTACATGTACACGTTTTCGTTAAAGGTTAATTTCACCAATCGTTATACACATTTATTCGCCAAAATTATAAATAATAATTCATAAATTCTAAAACAGCAGCTGTTCTACACATTACGCCAGTTTATCCATTAGTAAATGCGGTCACATTGACTACAGGAGCGTTGGAATATATATATATATATATTTTAGATTCTGAATGAAGTGAAGAAGCTAGTGTTTTTACAATGATGTTTATTTTTTTTATTATTTATTCATTTTTTTTTCTGTGTACAACTTTTCGTATAGAAATACTTGTCCAAAAGTTTCGATCAATAACTTTTTGAAACCCAATTCGCTTCTAGATTGTACTTTAAAGAGGTCATTTTTCGAATTTCTCAATTCTTCAATGTTTTTAGTGGAAAAAACTACCCAAAATTTGACAAAAACAACTCGGAAACCGTCATTTTTTGATCAGAATTGAAAAAAAAATTAAACATAGATAGAAAATCCTATAAAAAAGATTTTGGCGCAAGAAAATTTTGAAAATGTGAAAAAAAATTCTGGACATTTTTTTTCTTAGATTATTAACTTCCTTCGTTCAGAATCGTTTTACTGAAGAAATGATTTATCGTTTCTTTAAAATTTAATACGCCCGTCAAGAAAATACCACCCGTCGTGCGAAGTATGTCCGGCTTTTTTTTTTGAGTGGGGAGGCGTACCTAGGGTTTAGGGGATTTTGTTCTAAAATGCCGATTTTATGTTACTATACTAAGTAGTTGCTTATGTATTCTTGTATAGACTACTGAATTACAGCAAAGGGTGGAAAAATGAATTTTGTGTTATATATTACAGGTCTGAAATTTGTATAAAATTTTAAGGTATGTCCGTAATTTTCTTGCCCTTAAAATTTCACCACCCACTCAAAAGATAACCAAGCCCCTCACTAGCTGCTGTCTTGTGTACACATACATATATTATAAACATATTTGTTATTACTGATATAGGTCCAGTACTTGTTCAAATTCAAATTTCAACATAAAATATCAAATAGGAAATTGAACCATGGAATAAATATTTACCCATGCATGGAATATAATATATTTCTATATGAAATAAATATGTATTTTTTTATCAGGCAGGGGAACATACACTTTTCCTCTTCAAAAAGTTTGGATACTAATCCTTTTGACCCACTGTCCCCCGGTTCCAGCGGCGTTCGTGAATCGACTTAAAACAATATTATTCTGCGGGTGATATTTACCCAATCCTTGAGTCGGACAGTGTTCGCAGGCGGTTCCCCAGCCCTTTCCCATGTCTTTGCCGCAACAGCAATCTTTTTTCGACAGTTTAATCGGCAACGGGTTCGCGCACTCTTCGTTCGACGTGAGTCGCGTGAAACAATTACCCTGTTGAGTGTCTGCATGCGAAGTATGTGAAAAAAAATCAAAACAATAAATGAATAATTACATCGAGACTAGTTGTACAAACACTCGTATCGTTCGCCTAACTGACCTATGCATCCTTTTCGGTCGGCCGTCGGCACGAATCCCTGTTTACAGATACAATAGTACGAGCTGTCCGTGTTCACGCAATACCCGTCCTGGCAAATGTCCGCGTCGCCTCTTTTGCACTCGTTCTCGTCGTCGCACACGTTCGTCACCTGATTGTGCACTCGGCCCTCGGGGCATATGCACTTGAAAGAGCCCACGGTATTGACGCACGCCCCGCCTTTGCAGATACCCGGTATCGCTTCGCATTCGTCGATATCTGAAATTCGGAGGCAAAAGGAAATAGCGACAATATTGTCCGTCAAGACATTATAAATTCGGAAATCGTACGCGCAAATAGTGCAAATCAGCAAAAACGGAGTACTTTTTTTTACAGGGTTGACCAAAGATAACTAAAAAAAAAAAAAGTATCTATGTAGACAGACGTAAGAATTTTTGGTTAGGACGACCCAATTCCATCAACGCGCACCTATCCTTTCTCAACCAATACACGTTTCCCTTAAATCAGCGTTTCCCAAACATTTTCTCTGCCAGATCCCTTCGAGATAATAAAAATGATCCTTTAGTAAAAATTAAAATTAAAAACAATAATAATATCGGTTGTTTGACTGACGCCGATCAGTCTGCTCTAAACTTAATTGCTTTTTAACTAAAACTATCTTTGATTTACATTCGCTGACCCCTACATGGTAATCTACATGGTACAATGTTCAAATATGAAAATATGTTATATTGTCGTTCAACAGTTGTTGTATTTGTTAAAAGTTGTTATCATTCATCAATCAGTATAGTAAAATGTTATTAAATATTATTATGACATACCAGTTGATTAGAATAATATATTATAATACAAACCGATTATACAAACTAATATATACGTATGTCAAGAACGGTCTGGATACCTTAGTATCTACACAGTCAGAATGTAAAATAAAAAATATTTATTATTTATTTAATTTTAAGCAATGCAAACAAGGCTAGGTAAAAAAACAAGTTAAAATGTTAAAAGTTAAGTTAATTTTAACTTTTTGACTTTGATATAATAACGCGTGAAGTAAAAATCTGTCGAATTCCAAAATTTCTTAAGTCAATTTTTACATTAGAAAAACCGTTTGGTTAGAAGATTATATGTTTTTCATTTACATGTCTCTATACAGTCAAAAAAACGCTTTTCCCGATTCGCCGGATTTTTCAAAATACTCGCGTCGTTTCGTGTTTGCCAAGAGGCTACGTTTTTCGAATATCGCTTTAACGACACAAAGTATTAATAGAATTAATGCGATATATTAAAAATTCATCAATCACACAATGCGACGCTCATCGTCGACCGAAAATAAAACGGAATTTTTTTTTTGTCAGGCAAAACGTTTTCACCTGAGAATACTCATTAATCAACCGCCGGCAATGCGGTTTTGTGTCGCGTCCAAAAAAAAAGGACAGACAATTTTTTGAATATTATCCAAATAATACGATACGTGTTCGTGGAAAACAGTATTGTTATATTAATAATTTTACCGCAGGGATAAAATTAATTTTTTTCCGTATCTCTTTCTCCCCCCCGTAAACACTGCTCTGGCTTACCTATACACTGGTTGGAGTGCAAGTTCTTCAGGAACCCGATGTCGCAGTCGTAGCTCAACGAACATTGTTCGCACGGATGTCCCCAAGCTAGGCCTATTGTTGCACAGCACAATTGTTTGGTGCACACGACTCCTTCCAATTGTCCTTGGCACATGTCGTTAATCACTCTGGTGTAGCACGGGCCGATCCGGTAATCTTGAACGGAAAACGATAGACGATCATCGACAAAATAATAATAATTAAACTTTTTAATGATCCCGATGAGAAATATTAATTTAAGTGATTAGCGGCCGTGTACTCGTTGCAGCAGTAGGTGCAGTCGTTAATGAGTAAAAAAAAAAAACTCCCGACACCTGTTTTATCGGCTATATCAAGAGTTCCTGACCTGGGGGCTCACCCCCTCAGGGAGGTATGACAAGATTTTAAAGGAGGCGTGAGCATGTTTAAAAAGTCACGATTAGGTTAGGTTAACAAAGTGAAAAAGTTTGTGTTTTTACAATAATGTTTATTTTCTAATTTTTATGTGTGAACTTTTTCGTATAGGAATACTTGTCCAAAAGTTTCAACCAGGAATTTTTTGAATCGGATTCGCATCTAGATGGAACTTTAAAGAGGTCATTTTACGAAATTCCCAATTGTTTTTTTCAGAATTTTGGAAAAACTACACAAAATTTAAGAAAAAAACTAGAAAACCATCATTTTTAGATCCAATCTTTATGAATATGTAAACATCGATAGACAATAATAAAATAAATATTTTAATGCAAGAAAATGTTGAAAATTTGATATAACAAAAATAAATTAAAGTAAATTAAAGTAAAGATAAGTAAAGTATATACAAGAAAGCCTGGACAACATAGCGCCACAAGTATTCCTTGGTCTGCGAATCAGATACTTTTGGTGGGTGTGTTGAAAATGACGAATATCGTTCTTTTTATTATTAACTTTCTTCGTTTAGAATCGTCTTATTGAAGAAATGATTTATCGTATCTTTAAAACTCGACAAGCCCACCATGAGTATCTAACCCCATGAGCGAAGAATGTTCATGGTATGAAGTTTATCCGGTTTGAATTCATATTTTGGATTTATTTTTGTGCATATTTTGCCAATTTTATCTCCTATAACTTCACATCACTAGTCATGGCTATTATTTTAAAAATGGTACATGCATACCGTATATTATTAAATACAATTCAATCTTTATGTAGGCGGGGGGGGGGGTCGGTGATCACATAGAATATTACAGAATTGTGTTGAGAAACCTTGAACTATATCATCGCGTCGTACGCGCATCGAATAACGATTTAACGATTTTAACGTCGGATCTAATTTTGTAGTAATAATAATTAACATACTCGCGTACGTAATTTCAATTAAAACGCCGTGTTTTCTCCGTCGTGCGTCGAATAATTTTCTCGTCAAACGTAATATTATATTATTGTTAACTACCGCGAGAAACGCAGTGTTCGGTTTGGACACAGTCCAAGGGCACGTGATCGCCGAAAATTAACCGCAAACGTCGTGTAGACGCAGACGAATAGGCCATTATCGTGCGCGCACTAATCCTGTATAAAATCGACTGGACAAAATATTATTTACCTACCGGCTTCACATCTTCGTCCTGCGTATCCGTAGACGCACGCACATCGATCGTGGCCGATACACCGGCCGCCGTTCATACATCCGTCGCGGCAAATCGCTAAACAATTAAAAAAAATATATATATATATATAAACGAATAAAACATTTCAAAGGACCCCTAATATACACGTCATCATATTATTATAGTCGCGTGTTCTCGGTCCATTTAACGTTAATTTTCCATGTCGGTCGATCGCGCAAAATGCTTACATACTCTCCGTGGGAACGGAAAAATTGAAGATGTGCGGGCAAAAACGAGACATAATTTATGTTGTTTGAAATTCACGTTTTTGGTTATGAGATCACATGTATTTATTTTTGAATAATTTTCACTACCTTACACAAATCGAAATTGTGTCTGAATATGTACTTTGCTAATTCTTAAACTATATCTGTTTATTTATAAAACAGTTTTAAGGGCCTCCTGAAAAATTATTTAAAATAAAAAAGGCTTGTTGTTGCCCACTAGTCTTCACTCTTCAATTACCTACTCATTGTGTATGATAAGATAAAAAAATAATAATAATAATAAATAAGCGTTTTCGGGAGACTCGAGGAGTCACCTCTTGTCCCTGGGTAAAGCTTATAATCAGAGCTAGGAATTTATAGCACTAAAAACAACTGAAATAGGCGCTATAATATGACCTAAAAACATTCAAAATAACAAAAATAAAAATGTAATCTGCTCATAATTAAAAAAAAAAAAAAAACAATTGAATATTACAAAAATATATAGATACGAGCCGTAAAATCGACTAAAAGTCATAATTATTTCTTGTTTAATAGGCCAATACGCTGGACTATTTAAAAATAGATTTTAATATGAACGAAAATGTTGGTGTTTATTTATTATTATAATTTTCATACCACATAATATAAACTAGATTTATGAAAATACCAAATAAAATATTTCATATTTGAAGTACCATAAAACAAATTTATAGCTCACTCTATTATTTCCTTCTGTAATCCTATAATAATTAGCAAATACCATAAAGTCCAAGACCTGCTTATAATTCATAAATGAGATGAAGTTCGAGAATCGACTATGTCCGTGATCAGGCGCGGATTTAGAGGGGGGCTATGGGTGCTCGAGCACCCCCTGTCACACATCAACCTCACTACACAAAATTATATACAATTATTAATTGACTGAAAAATATGATATTTTTTTTAACGCAATCGCTTACTACATTTGCGTGAGAAATTGAAATACAATAAAATGTAGATAAATAAATGTATCATAAAAAAACTGGACATATTTCTCACCATGGGCTTTGTTCGATCCTTGGGT
>JAIPRM010006421.1:0-18267 GCA_025469315.1 Stegophylla sp. TES_Ste_2020 | reverse complement strand
AAAGAAAAATTACAAATTTTTTTTTTTCTGGCCCGCGGTAAAAAAAGTTTGGCCACCACTAGACTATAACCTACCTAACTATATTATTATTATACCTATTATTTAAACAAAATAGTCGTTAACGACGCCCCGGACGGCCGAGCGCGATCTGTTGATTTACATAGCGATTAATGCGTTTCGTATTAGAATAATAATATTATATTAATATTAATATGCAACGATCGTAATTATTATTATTATTATTATTAACGAACCGTATATAAAATGGGAGTCTCTCGTCGTCTGTTTTGTCGCTATTAAATCGTCTCCAACACGCATATTGTGTATAGGTAGGCGGCTTGCGTTTTTTTTTTATCCGTACACGGCCGCATTCCGATTCACGACGCATCTCTAGTGCCGGAAAAAAAATATATATTTATCTCTCCGCGCCGGGTTTATTCGTTCGGGGTCGTAAAAAATATCACGTAGGTGCCACGGCCGCCGCGGTAATAACGACATAAACGTCGGCAGAATCAAACCGAAAACGTGTGTACCCGTTAAACCCGTGCACACGCTTAATTTTTCATAATATTTATGTGGTAGGCACGTGTATAATAATATAATACTTTTGCACGTACGTATGACAGTCGTTTGTGTAAGACTCTGAACGGAGCGAGGAAGCTAGTGTTTTTTTACGACGATTATTTTTTTATTTTTTCTATACGCGTTATCGTACAGAAAATACTCGGGCGAAATTTCGAACAGAAACTCTTCGAATCACGGTGTACGCGTTTAGATGGTACATTTGAGACGTCGTTGTTCGACATTTTCAATAGTTCCCTCGAAATTACGGAGAAACTGCCCACAATTTGAAAAAAAAAAAAAAAAAAAACTAGGAAATTTTTTTTTTTTTTTTTTTTTTTGTAATCTCAACATCATGAAAATTTAAATATGGACGGACAATGATGTGAAAAATATATTTACATGAGAAAATTTGAAAATGTAAACAGAAAATTTATATATTCTTTTTAACACTATTTTTTTCAAAATTGTTTTTTATTATTTTTTTTTTTTTTTAATCGTAACAAACTTTATAATTTTTAAGTGAAATTGTCTTGAATAAACTGAAGATTCGCTCAGAAACATCTTATTGAAAAATGAATAATCGTTTCTTTAAAATTCAATACACCCACAAGAGTATCCCTCAAGGAAAAAAGAATACCCAAGATGCGAAATACGTCCTTTTTTTATTAATGTGTAAACGTTTTCATATAGAAATACTCGTCCAATAGTTTGAGAGTTCGTAACTTTTTGAATCAGAATTTGACCCCAGATAATACGTATAAGCAGGGAATAATATCGAAAAGAATCTTTATAAAAAAAAAAAAAAAAAATTATGATAATAATAATTTAAAATACTAAAATTATATTATTACTATTATATATATATCAAATATTTTAGTGCATTTGATATTTGAATCATAACATATAAATATTTCATACAAATTTGAAATATTATTATTCTTATTTTTGAAATTAAATTTAATACGAATATTTTTTTCTTTTTTACAAATCGATTGCCTCTTTGATAAACATTGAATAACAAACATTACTAATAAATAATTACATTAATTTATTGAACACGTTTTCACATTTCGATATAAAATGTAAATAGTAACGAGTATTTAGCATTTTTTAATAAACTTTGTTGACAGTTGCACTTTTCAGGGGCGAGGGAGGTAAACATCTCTCTGGAATATACCTGGATTCAACACTGGTTATATGTTTAAAAAAAGAAGGCTTGGAGGAATTTCACTCCCCGTTTTCCCCTGTATACGCCTTCACTTGCAAGATTTGAAGTCGATTATGTTGAAACCACCGGTATTTTCATCAAGTCAGATTAAAAGTAAAGGGTCCGAATTCAATTGTATTTTAACTGTAGTTCCAATTCACAAGTATCTATGATATGAAAATCATGCAAACTGCAAAAAATTGTAAAAATTATCACCCTTAAGGTGATATAGAAAAAGAAATGAGTTATGTGACTTGAACATTTCAAATAAAATAAAAACCCAATTTTCGCGTTTTTACGGCAAAAAGTGAGGGTGAACACGACTAAAAAAATCACCCTCTAAATGATTTATTTATTTAGATAATTTAACATAGGCGATACAATTATTTATGTGTGATAATGTGTCAAATAAATATTTTTTAATCCATCTAGACGAGGTAAAAAAAAATAATAAATTTATCTTTTTACGCTCAACACTAATTATTATTGTCCTCTACGAAAAAAAAAAAAAAAATGTGGCAATAACTGTATAGTGTCATTGCACCTAACAGTGTACTGCGTTTTTATTATTATGTGCACAAATTTAAATAATATTCTTCGGGTCGAACACCCGGCGAGCTGGGTGTCCTGAGAAGTTACGACCTATTTATGCGAATTTTTCAGTAGTGTATACGTATATAATATGCTGTATACTAAATTAAATTTATAAATTTTTTATTTATTTTATTTTTTTCAATAAAATATTTTCCATGCGTGGCAGTAGTCACCGGCTGACCTATACGATTCAATGTTTTATGAAAAAACACGAATAACACACTACGACCCGTGCCAAGCAAGATCGTAAAGTTTAGATTATTCGTATATACATTTTTTTTTTTTTTTTTTTTTTATGTTTATTCCAAATAAATGCGACACGACAACGAGCGTCCAGTGGCCACGTTATACGTATTATTTAACTTAACAGTGGTGTCGGATTCCTTGTAATAATAAACAAAATAATAATCCTTTAAAACTGGGGTTAATGTATGATTTTAATAACACGCGCAATATACTACAAGCGGTTGCATTACGATCCACAGTATACGTATATGGTGTCCGAGTACTACGCGATTTGACAAATGCAATAACTTTTGTTCTATTAATAATTTTATTTTATTTTTTGTTTTTTATTTTTTATCTGAAAATTATGACTGCAGTATTGCGCTACAACAATAACGTCATTATTATTATTATTTTTTTAGGTTCCAAATTTTCAAATTCGAAATTTATACAATACTACAGTTTTTGAAAAAGTTCAATAAAACCTTATTGTAAACCTGATTTTTAAAAAAATATTGGTGCTCAAATCTCTTATAAAGATCAATTCGTTCATTTTCTCAAATTTTTTTCGAGTTTGTAAATAATTTAATAATTTTGTCATATAAGTCATAATTATGGTAATAATTTGACGTCAATTGGTGATGTTATGACTCTTTTAACAATATTATTAAATTATGCACAAACTTAAAAAAAATCATAGAAAATGAACGGATCATCCTTTATCAGAGAATTAAGCACCAATATTTTTCTAAAAATCAAATTCACAAAATGACTATTTTGATTTTTTTCTAAAACTGTAGTATAAAATGTGAAATTTGAAAACTTTAGGTCATAAAAAAAATATATTTATACATAGGTATTGCTGTAGTACAAATTTGTAGAAATAATATTAAAGAAAAAAAATTTCAAAGTTGAACCAAATTTATTGCGTTTGTCAAATCGTACTGAGACGTCCTGTATACTACGGATCGTACTACAACCGCTCGTTACACGTTATTTTCGGTTGAGCAACATTTGACCAACGAAAATAATATTTACGTATAATTTGTTCGCCATCCTAAACACGACATGAAATATTCAACAATTTAAATATAAACATCGTAAGTTACCACAATTTATGCGCCCGATTTAATACCACTGGCCGAAATAATGTTATGTACTCGACGGTAGTCATACATGAAAATGTTTGCTAATAATTTAAAATGATACGTTTTTTTCACACTTTTAACGTGGGTACGGCAAATTTATAGTACAGTACTGTTTTAGAAACGTTTTTTTTTTTTTTTTTTTAATCACAGCGTGTTGCAATGCAATCTTTGCACGTAGAACGACTAAATTTAAACTTCTTTTATAAAATATAACGAATTCATACTTAACGTTTTTCTCACCGATCAAATAGATTAATGTTGTAAAGTATGTAATATATATATATATAAGGTAATTATAATTTATAAGTATAATATTCGTTAATAAAAAATTACATATGATATTATTATAATCACACGTATAAGTTACATTCTAAATGTTGAGTGGAGCGAATAATGTAATACATTTACAATGCAATTTCTTTCTTTCTTTCTTTCTTTAATTTTTTTCCATTTTTGAAAACATTGCCTCGTATAGAAATACTTCTCCAGAAGTTTCTTGCAGTAACTTTATACAATAATAAATCGCATTCCGGTGAAATTTAAAAAAAGTTACTTTGCAAAATTCTCAATTTGTTTTCCCAAAACAAAGACAAACTGACGAACGTTTCAGTAAAAACTGCAAAATATATTCCAAAAACCCAATGGGACTAGCGTCTTGAAATTTCACCCATTATCGACAATAGTATGATATACAGACGGGAAAATAATTTCAAAAAAAATTTTGGTCACTTTTGGGTTTAAATATAGCACATTGGATTTACTCCGAAAATAAGTAAACCGGTGTCGACCGATAAAACTCATCCGACGACTTCCCGTTATACAATGTATGTGTGAAATCGCATCCTAGTGAAATTTTGAAGGGTGAAAATTATTTTGAAATAATAAAATTATCGTATTGCGACTGGCGCAAGCTCGCACAGGCGACGATACAATAATAATATTATTATTATTATTATTACAATATAGTAGACACCGAACGTTGTAATATTATTATGCAGTAATAATAATAATAATACGTGCGACGCTCTCGTCTGCCTGGCATAATCGGTCTTCTATTTATCATAATAATAATAATAATAATGTGATCACTGCACGCGGGTGTATATTATGTAGCTGGTATTTTAACGTGTATATATTATTATATTATGACGTGTACGTATACATACACGCGTACGCGCGCTCTGATATTATAATTTATACCGTTCGTGTCTCGGTGAAATATGTTTTACGTTTATCCGACACGCTCGCACACACTAGCAGCGACACGTACATGACAATATATTATTACTATTATTATTACAATAATGTGTTTGTTCCTACCGTAAGTTGCGCATCTCACGAGACGACGACCGTTGTTTTATGGCGGCGACGAATAAAATTTTATATTATTTTTATTACTTTTTCATCGCGGACACTCGTGATGATATTATAGTATTAATTGTTTCGTAAAATTTACGCAATCGCGATCGCAAACATCAGCTGTATTTAAATTTCTCGCAGAATAATCGGCAGCGGCCTTGCAAGGTATACGGAGGTAACGTGGACTAGAAACTTGGAAGTTTCACCAACTCCTGAAAAACAAAAATGGTGACGAGAACACTTCATAAAAATTTCAAAAGCGTTTGATTAATTTTGAGTTAAGTATAGGATTTTCAAAATATCGCGAATTTCTCGCGTTTTGTAAGTTTTTATTTCATAAATTTCTTTTAATCTAAAGATCTGAAAACTTAATATGACCACACTCACATCACATATGTAATTGTCCAAAAAATATCTCGAAAATCGTAATTCAAATTTTTTCTGTAACCGTTTGTAGCTTGCATTTCGACGGGATTCTTTAGTTTTACCTAAAATTACACACTTAAACGAACAAAAAAAAAAAAAAAAAATTCAACCGATCTTTATCAAACTCAGTACCTGAGTGGAGAATTTCATTTTGAAAGTGAAAGACATTTCAAAATTACAATATAGAGGCGAATCGCGATTCGTAAATTTAATGGTCGAAAATGTTGGACACTTGTGTATTTCCACAGGAAAAAGTGAAAACAGAAAAAAATAAAATAAACGTCATTGTAAAAACAATGCAGCCAACTCCGTTCCACTCGGAATCTAAAATCCAAACTTTCGCATTTTACGGCCGAAAAACGGGTAAGGGGCGGGGCGGGGGGGGTGGAGAACGCGTTTAAAAATTCACCCTGTATAATAGTGCTGCAATATTCTGTTACGTATATCGCGCGCGTAACACAACGCCTCATCCGAATAATAACGATTATTCGACTACTCCACACCGTAGTAGAATAAACGCGCTATTGTTATTGACATTAACATTATACAGGTATTGTTGTACACGGTGTGTGTGCACGCACTCGTAAATCTTCCGGGCCTCCGATCATAGGACGCCGATCGCGTGATAAGTCACGGCGACCGCCGCGGGGTCCGTGACATTCGGTCGATTGTCATTCACTCGAACCGGGGGAGACCGCAGAAATGAGCCGAAATACGCGCGACGACACCGGAACGCGCGCAATCGTACGCTGCCATATTATTATTATTATTATAATTATTACGTATTATCATTGGTATCACACGTGCACGTACACTGCATTGGTTGGACCGCAATGACCGACTACTTTTATGTTATTAATTCAGGGCTCGAGAGACTTCTAGCATTTGCATATTTGTTTATAAAACTCTAAAAAATAGCAGAGTAATTCTAAGAGTAATTCGTTTCATATTAAAAGAAATATGCAGCTTTAAAAGTTTTTAGCGCATATTTTTGCATATTTTATGGTTTTTGCCTTTTTTCTGCTATTTTTATAAGTATCATGCTATTTTTTGCGTATAATTTAATAATTTGAAAAAAAAATGAAGTAATTTTGTGGTTTGTATTTTAGTGAGCGGCAAGTGTTGCTTTCAATTCTTATTTTACATTAGTTGCGTTCACATTAATACTGTTCAGTGTGGAACTAAAAACTATTTTATTCGTTCGCTTTTATAATATAAACGTGGCTTTACCAAATTTATCGAAATCACCCTGCCACTTGCCAAGTAATTTATATTTTATTGTTCACCTATATATAAAAATATTCCAGTAGTATGGAATATATCATTTTTATTGTATCTCGAATCTTAATTGTTTCTTTAATGAACACGTAGTGTTTACGAATTCAGTATTTAGTATATGGAAATATTTTCAACAAGTAGATTATACAAATAAATATTTTTAGAATTTGAAATAATCAAAACACATTTTTTTAAACTTTTTTTGAGTATGTTTAATATTTTTATTGAGCATATTATAGTGCATATTTCATGGTTTTTTAGTGCTAGAAGTCTCGAGCCCTGGTTATTATTATTATTATTACGAGTATCTGTGTCGTCCGCGATACGCGTTATTATTACAATAACAATAATAATTGACGAACATGTCAAAGTGTGTGATGTGTGCGTGTGAGAATTAGAAATTAATTTTTAATTCTGTTTCGCTTCTCCTGGTCAATAATTGTCATGGCATTTTTTTTTTTTTTTTTTCGAGCCAACACTGCCTTTATAACTTACCGCAAATGTGATCGAATTAAATAATAATATTGTTAATATTTCCCGCGCTGCCTTACAATGTCAACCTTACAAACGTCGCTGGATTCCTTTTTTTCCTACAATAATATTTCCTCGATTGTTTTCCGACAAAAATCGTCACGTGGTCGCCAGGTATAGGACACGACAAGTGTACACAGGCGTATTATTGTCGGTGCCTGAGTAAGTTGAACAGAGACGGAGAGATCTCGATGAAAAGAGATGTAGAGAATGAAAGAGAGAGAGAGAGACGAATGATCTCTGTCATTGGAACAGGACGCTACAGTGATGCGCGCTTTATTGAGAAATAATGGATGAATTTATCGTTAAGTCGTGTGTACGCGATCGCGGTTTTTTTCTTTTTACAACGCGACGGCGGGATAAGAACACAAAAAGTATAAATACATAATACACACATTATGATGTATAGGTTAGATAGGAAAAAAAGTGCACGGCTTACACGATATTAAAAAAAAAAAAAAAAAAAAAAAACAATAATAATGATAATAACATAAAAGACCGGTATTTTAAACGAGACTTATAAAGACACAGTGTGAAAGAGTATGAGGAGTATGAGAAGCTGAGAGAAATGGTCTCGACCGACCGATCGGTGTACACGTCAGCTCCGTGGCATGTTTAAAATTTACAATTAATGAATTAACTAATCAATTATACAGGAATATATGTGTGTGTGTGTGCGTTTTGGCGGCTGCGTTTTCAGTACAACTACAGCCTACAGGTATGTAATTAAGTACTTGATAATAATCATAGTACTTTATTCTGTATCTATTCTATCTATTGTTATATATTTTTCGTATTTTAAGTAATTATAATATTATATAAATTAAATACATATTCATAATTTATATTTTATGTGTACAATATAGTTTTATTTAGATATATTTTCGAAATATTTAAATAGGTGTCTACAATGACTTTTGATACAGATAAATTTATATCTTGTATTCAAAATAGCCCTTCTGTTTGGGAAATCGGATCAAAAGATTATATGGATAAGAATGTTAAACAAAAAAGTTGGAATACTAAAAAAATTTATCTCGATATTGCCGCCTAATATTTTCAAAAAATATCTTGAACTGGCCTATGTTCTCACGGTCCGTATTTAATGAGTGTATCCAGTACCTTCGTTTTACTTTTGGTGGATCTAATAAACCTGCTGCTTCAGCAGCAGCAACAACTTTAATTTTTTGACGATTCATTTAAAGCCATTTAAAAATTAATAATTAAGTATACACAATACATTTATAAAATAAAATTTATGTGGTATACTACTTACTTGTATGTATGAAAAACAGTAATTAGGTGCACAAATATTATAATATTATAAATTAATAATGTAATGCATAAAATGAGTCTACCATTCAAGAGTGTAGAGACATTAATGGAAAAATATTTTGGTGTCGAATTTGGAGACCGGCGGCGTCGGCAGATAAGCAACGGCGGAAACGAAAAAACGCATGGTGTGACATAGTCAATACCGTCCGGTTAAAAAGCATCCGGTTCAACCGGACCCGCTAAAACGCATGGTGTGGCAAGAGCCTTACTGTCGTTTTTGCAACCGTCGCCATACGATTTCGTGCATAATAATAATATTATGTACTCATTAAATGCACTGAAATAAGATTGTATTACTATTACCTACACTAAAATTTTGTTCAGTGACGTATTTGAAGAAGATGCGATGGGATCAGTCCCCCCGCGGATTTTTTTTTTAATAATCAATAATCAATTAGTCCAATAACATCTGGTAATACCAATAACGATATTCAACTTTTAACTCAATATTTTATCTTTTATCCATGCTCAGACTTGTCACATACTATACGATAACATTTTATATGTTATTAACATAATATAAATGTTATAACTATTAATTTGTTGTCACAATGTGTTTATATCAATTTGTTTACAGTGAATATTATAAAAATTTTGTTCTTTAATTTGATTCCGATTACAGAATCGTAGTATTCAAATGTCATACCGTTATGATATATTTAAATCTTAAGTAATGTCGACCAATGTGGATACAAATCATTTTTTTTTTTCTTGTATAATATTATAAAACAAAAACAAATAAGATACGGAAAAGACTGGTTTATTTCGCAATGTCAACACACATTAATAAAATTATAACATGCGATGTTTGGGCTATGGCATTTTTGGGTTTGCGACTGATGGATTACGTCATGAATTAACAGTTCTGAAACAAAATAATACCAACAATCAGTATAAAAACAATTAAAACTACATATTATTTTATAATTACTTATAATTAAATGTGAATTGTGTTATAACTAGGATGCGGATTTATATGAGTTTAAAACCCGAAAATATGTACATTATACATATTATATATGTATGCATTTTTACCAAAATATGTAATTAAATACTGGTAATAAAATCTAAAACATGTTATGAAAATCCACAATTTTACATTTTATAAAAAAAAAAGGTCATTACGTCCTAACATTTAATTTTCTACAGCCTTAGCAATCGATTAATTTATTATTTTTTTAAACTGATAACGTATCTTTTTTTCTAACCTAAAACCAATCTATCTCCATGAAAAATCCCCCTTGAAAAAAAAATCTTGCACATACGGACCTTTTGCCTAATTTTTAAGAAATCGCAAAATATATAGATGTATTATGGCTTATTAATCTAAATGTATATTTAACAATAATATGTATTTAATCTAAAACTTGTAACATCAACTTTACATTAAATCATTCAACTAGTCCTGTAATGTATTTCTGTAGCGAAATTATTCGATTATTTTTATTTATGACAGTTATGTAATTACACACATCCTAGTTATAATCAATTAATTCATTATATTCAGAATATTTTGTTGAACACTTTATATTTTTAATTACAGACACGTATATAAGAGTAAATGTTTTTAATTTCATTCCAAAATATATTTTTCAAAAAATCATGTCCTTTGATTTTTCATATAATTTTATAAATTGTTTGAATTAACATTTAAAAAAAGACTAGTGCTTTAATAACAAACGAAAATGTTTTCATTACTTATTACAGTTTTCGTCTAATTTTGACTTTATAAATTAATTCATTTTTATCACTTTAAAAATGTTTGATTTTTATTTTAAGCATATAACTAAGTTGGCAATTTAAATATTATTTTCACGAGTATATACCTATAATATAACGGATATCGGATCAAATTTTTGATAGATATTCGAGGGAAAACAAATATATTAAGCACTCACCATGAATTGGTTGGTGGCTGGTGCGGCCTTGGCGACGATTTTGACGGCCTTGGCAGATTGGACTTGTCCGACGACGACGATGTTCATGGATACCTTTTCAGCGCCCATTTTTGGTTTTTTGGTTGGTTTTTTTTCGTGGAAAAAAGTGAAGACTGCAAATCAAAAACAATATTTATCACAAAATCAGTTAGTGTATTAAGTATAGTAATCGATCCTAGTCAAACAACGAAAAAAAAATGTTATTTCATTTACTCACCAAAGAATTAATTCGCACAAAAATGTGTTATGCCGGATTGACGGTTAACGTTGGCTTTTATATACAAATGTGACGGACGCCGAGAGTGGTACGACGTGGCGTGATCGATAGATTATCGGCATTGCTCGTCTACTGTTGGCCGATAAATCTCGGATCTAAAAAACAATAATAATTTTATTTATTTACAGCAACAATAAACGCCAAACGATTTTTTGTTTCTGTTATTAACACACAAGAGTAACTTAATCGGTTTAGTACCTACTGACAAAACAATTTATTATTATTTTATAAATAAAACATTTAACAATAGTTTTTTTTTTCCAAATATTTTATTTATTTTGTGATTTCGATTTCAAAATCTAAAAGTTTGAGACGATTTCGGTTCTTGCCATACTGCTAAACTTAATACTATTTTAATGGCATATTCAATGAACTTAAAAGATTTTAAAAAACTGTTTCCTGGTATATTATTTATATATTAATGTTAAAAATGACTGAAGTAGTGTAAGTCAATTTTTGCTGAGCATACCTTCATTTTTTACCCCAGTTTTCTAACAAATTTGAATGTGTATAATTCTTAACTATTGATCGAAAAATAAAAATATAAAATTCTACATTTGAAAAAAAATTCTTTCAATACATCGCCTCAAAAGAAATGGTTGACGTTTAAAAATATAATATAATTTTAAGTTATTTTAGAGTATTTGATAGAATTGTTCGTGTGTAGTATAGTTGTAAAGCCACTTTTTTTGTTAAATGTTTCTTTTATGTACTTTCTAGATAGTTTTAATGTTGAAACTATTATTCGTCATTGTGTTGTGGTTGACATTTAAGTATTCTTCTGACTAATGAGCGTTATTTTGTGTTATGCGTTCAGATCCGAAACATTTGTAAATTATAACCTACATTTATACACATTTCAACTTTTATGATAGATTGAAATATATCATTCAAAATGTTTACCTACAAATGACTTTTCTTTTTTTTTTTTTTTTTTGGTACGAAATATTGCACTAGTTTACTAAATTCACTAAAAGTCTGTACTCACCAGTTATAGTCGGATAAGTGATTTTTACTATGAATTAAGTATGGTTGAAAAAAATGTTCAAATTTTTAACACACTCAAATAATCCACCGAAATCGATTTTAACTCTATTCTGTTGTTATTCAAAATCTCTTACTGCTGGAAACATATAATTCAACCTTTTGGCAGTATTTTATTATAGCCTTTTTATATAATGGTAAAACTACATTAAATAATATATTTTTGACATTTTTATGCCTGCGATACATTTTAAATTGAAAAAACTACGTTCGAGGCAATTTGATAAAAGCTCAGTATTATATATGAAGTTGTTCTACATAAATGTACAACTATGATATAAGCGAAATAATATTAATTAATAAAATTACATTATGACTATGATAATTTGCTAATTATTTTAACTGTACTAAAATACTGTGATCGAGAGTCATAATGTGATCTATTTGTTCTACAAACTTTGCATTTTTTTTTTTTTTTTTTAATTTTACTAAATCTTTTACGCAATAAATTAATAACATTTTTATTTTTTGTATAGATAATAATTATGACCCAACACAACCAATTTTAGTCGTTCGTTGATCAATTCAAATGCTATTATCACAAAAAATTATGACGTGCTGAACGTTATTTTATAATATTATTTATCGTTTAATTACGTAACACGACAAACACGATGCCACGCACTCGGTTAGGTAATCATCGCCATATGTTTGGTGTACAATTAATTATCGCTACTGTTCCGTAAATCACGCCACACCGTGCCACTGTCGACGACCGAAAAAATTAATTACAATATCATTATAGATACCTAGTACTGTACTTGTTGTATTCGTACGATTCGAAACGGATCAAGTTATGTTATTGAGAAGTAAAAACTAATGAGTTGGTGGAAATTATTATTGGATACTGTTTGTTATTAAGGTACTGATTACTTGATAAACATCCAAAAACACCACAAAATAAATAAAAAAATGAAATATATACCCAAAAATCTCTTAAAAATTACTAAAAGTCATATGACTTTTTTAAGTAATAATAATAAAATGAACCGTTCGTTATGAATTTAGCAGTATTTCTTCAATAAAACGATTTTAAATTTAGCTCCAGTTTATATGAGATAATTTTACTAAAAAAATTTTAAGTGGAGCTAAAATACAATATAGTTCGTTATTGCAAAAAAAAAAAAATTATATTTTTTACTCAGACAGCTTTATGATTTATTATTAACTAAGAAAAGAAAAGAAAGTTATTTGATGTGAAAAGTGTTTGAAAAAAATTGGAAAATATTTTTTTTCACATACTAAAAATTTCGTTGTACCGAAATAATATTTGTCATATTATTATCTATCTCTGTTATTGTCATAAAGTTTAAATTAAAACAAAAAAACCCCCATTTTAAAAGACTTTTTGTCAAATTTTGACTAGTTTTCCCCAAATTTCGGAATAACTATTGAAAATTTCGAAAATTTTACTTTTATAAGTTCCATCTAGAGGAAAATTCTGATTCAAAAAGTTGACTATCGAAATTCTGGGAAAAGTTTATCCTTACGAAAAAGTGTTTAGAAGAAAAAATTAAAAAAATAAACATTATTGTAAGAATACTAACTTTTTCACTACACTCTGAATGTAAAATATTATTTATTTCATAAAATAAATACAATAATTTGTGATAAAACGATAAACAAGTACAAACAAATTTGTGGAGCTAAAAACCTGTTTGGAGAGAAGGCTAAGCCCCTTTCTAGCACCCCCTTTCCGGTTGCGCCACTACACATTACTCGGTTTGAAAACCCCGAATGAAAACCAATTTAAAACGTGAACGTTTTTCAACAGAATAACAATAAGCGCAACCATATTTTGTTCGTCGTCAGTCTCGTATTCGATGCGTTCGGCCAATAGTTGGCGAGATAAGCGTGGTCAAGTAATCACGCCACGCCGTACCATTTTCCGGGGAGAACACCTATAAAAAGGCGCACACTTGTCCGATACCGGCACAACACGCTTTTCGAGCAAATCAAATATTCGGTGAGTATAATAATTATTTTCATACGTATTTCATATTTTCATACTCGTGGTTAGACTCGTTGAAAAAGTCTCAATACCATTCATTTTTCGATTTTTTTTCTTTTCCCCCCAACTGAATTTATTTTTGATATTTTACAGTCTTCGCTTTTTTCCACGAAAAACCAAAACCAACCAAATCAAAAATGGGCGCTGAAAAGGTATCCATGAACATCGTCGTTGTCGGACAAGTCCAATCTGCCAAGGCCATCAAGACCGTCGCCAAGGTGACCCCGGCCACCAACCAATCGATGGTGAGTACATCTATGGATTTTTGGCTTTGATTTTTGTTTTCAAACCTATTTTTTATACACACTATTGATGACAACAGTAGAAAATTAACTAATTTTCAAAATTCAAATTAATGCTTTGATGTGATATTCAAATGTATTACTTTTTAAGATTCATTGACATGATAAATGTATGTTTAATGTACATTTGATTATTTCATTAGAGCTATATTCAACAGTCAAAATGATTTTCATACAACTCCGATTGAAATAATTTAATACGTACATTTACTGTTTAATTTAAAAACCGTTTTATATCAATTACGTGTATACATTTATGATTGAGTTTTTTAATTTTTAGAAAAAATTTAATTCGACACATTTTGGCATACATAAATCGCCTTAGATAACAACAATAGCATTTATAATACAATATAGAAATAATATTGATTATTGTTTTATTTAATAAAGTAATAAACAAATGCTAATTAAGGTCATGAATTATGCTCGCTATCTCTATAATACGTTTCTTTATTTGAAAATATGATTGAGGTTTTAATGATACTCTCTTATCGAGCTTAATAATCGATTGTATTTTAATGTAATGACTAAGAGCATTGATGATTTGAAAATAACAAATTATTATTATTACTGTTAACTGTTGGTACACAGGTAGGGCAGTAATAATAATTAATGATATTTAAATAAACGCATTTTTATGAAAATATTGCGTGCCTAATTTATATTATGTGTTTAACAATAATTTTAAATTAAAACGAAATCGTATTATATCGTAAATATTAATTTGAACTCGATAATAAATGTAATAAGTTAGGTTTAATTGTTCTGGAATAGATAATAATTTTATGAGTTAATTTTAAATATAATAATAGATTTCTAAAAATTTAATTCCATAGTATTTAGGAACAAAATCGTCATAAATAATCGTCGATCTGATCTTTAAGTTAGTTAGAGTTAAAGTCATCTTTAATTACATTATAAACTATAATTTTATAAATTATTTTATGTGATATAAATATAATATTATATTAACTGTGCGATTTTATTTTGTTTCAGAACTGTTAATTCATGTCCATCGATCGCAAACTCAACAATGCCATAGCCCAAACAATGCGTATCACTAATATGTATTGACATCGCCAAATAAATCAGTCTTTTCCGTAATCTACTAGTTTTAATTTTTATTTAACTGTTTACACTTCCCTTGGTCCTTCTTATTTCCGTACGAGTGAGACGTTAAAATAACGCGAAAATGTTTTTAAACATTTCGTTCTTTCGGCTTTCAACGCATTTAGTGTAATAATTTTTATAATTTTAATCATTCAAATCATAGGCGTGAAAATACGTGCTCCAAAAATATAAAAAAAATCGGTATTTTCAAATAACTTGTTTTGTATAAACATGCACCTGTATAAAGTAGTATTTGAGTGATTTTGATAAAAAAAAATTAGATATTTTGATGAATTTGAAGTCTGTAGTGGCCTGTAAAGTATCGAAAATTGAAAGTCTCTCTAAGGTAGTCATAAGGGTAATCAAATCATACCTAAATTTTGTGAAAAGGGGTCCACAAGATTTTTAACAACATTTCAAAAATGCGCGTATTGCCGCGATATGAATGATAAAATAACATTATCGATAACAACTATTGAGTCCTTTAATGGCAGAATATGTATGCGAAAAACGTTTGCATGAACATATACTTTTAATTGTAAATAGATTCAAATTCTGACGGTTACCAATCTTCCTATGTAATAAGATATAAATAAAAAAAAAAATTTAAGGAATTTTGATCTGGATGTAATACATTTTTAATACGCCTCGTATGAGTCATACATAATCGGCAGACGACTATATTATTGCTCGGCGAAAATTCGCAGTGACGCGTAAGTCCATTGGAACACAATAAATAATAATTATTATTCACGAGTCGGTCGTATACACGTGTGCGATATATAATGGCTAGACGATGACGTGCGCGTTTCACTTGCGTTTTTCCATCAACCCCCAAACGAGTTTTTGACTCGTCACGATCGTTTCCGACGACGTGAATTGTGTGTATACAAGGCGATTCAAATAGTATGTTAAATCAAATTTATCAAACTATATTCAAATAAATATTCAAAATAGAATAGAACGTATAGTACGGAAGCTTCGTTATTTAAGGAAATCTAATATGATATGAGAATTTCATATTTTTGATCACCCCCAAGGAGTAGTTTTGGAGTTAACTTTTGAAAATCAAACAAAAACCTATATCTTTTTTTATTATTGTATGAGTTAGATATTTTTTTAGACATTTTTAGTGATTGAAAATCATCAATTAATGCCGAAATGTAGGTTTGAGAACAATTTAAAGTTTTTTAAAAATCACATTCGACCATACGCATAAGCGCACGCGCACGCCATCATGCCTACTTATGTTCGTTTAGCGTACTAACTCTTGTTGGACGGGTTTCCGTGCCATTACCAAAAAAACTTTAAATTACTCTTAAACCAAGAGTTTTGCTTCAATTAATGTTTTCAAACCACTAAAATTAAAAAAAAAAAAAACCTTCATAACATTATGTCATCAGAAAAAATATAGGTTCCCTTTGATTTCCAAAAGTTAACCTTCAAAACTATTCCTTAGAAGTAGTTTAAAAATATGAAATTTTCATATTATTTTAGATTTCCCTAAATAAAGAAACTTTCGTATCATACATTTTGTTCTTTTTAGAATATTTTAAAATATGATGAAATTGCTGTAACATACAATTCGAATCACCCTGTACACACTGCATGGTGGAGGAGGGTGACTGATGTGTACCAGTCGTGCGGGGGATGCATCAATCCGAAATCGACTGCATTCCTCATACCCTATTGGACGTCATTCTCGCCTCTCCAATCGTTTCGCAAAATAATAGCACATTGTATGTATAACACATTATATTGTGTGTAAAAGTGAATAATAATACATCGAACGTCGTCAATACGCTTTGCAGTTTTGCCTTTAACGCGTGCGGTGAACTCGAAGTATTACTTCCTGAAATTGTTTGCCCGAACGGAAATCGGTTTTTAAATTTGATTTTTCTCTTAATAACACAGGCTGATAGATATCTTTTGAGTTGAATACAAAATGTTTTTCTGACCGATTTCGAGTTGCTGTTACTACAATGACCGTAGTAAATAGTTGCCAAAAACATGACAATATTTTAAATTCTGAGCGGAGCGAAGAAGCCTAGTGCTATCATTATTTATTTTTATGTATACACGTTTTCGTATAGAAATACCTGTCCAAAATTTTTTACCATGTATAACTTTATAAATCAAAATTTATCCCAAGAAAGTACTTTTGAAGGGATATTCATCGAAACTTTCAATAGTTTCTCGAAAATTTTGGGAAAACTACCCAAAATTTCGACTATAAATATAACTATTTATGTAATCTCAAATTTGTGAAAATTTAGCACTTTTTCTCATTTTTTTTTTTTTTTTTTTTGGTTCTCAGTTATAAAACTGATTTGTGTAAAAAATACTTCATTTTTAATAATAAAACATTTTATATTTTTTGAGTAAAATTGCATTATATAAACTAAACTTTCACTTAGAATCGTTTGCTTAAAGAAATAATTTATTGTTCGTAAAATTTTAACATCATAAACACAAGTCCCACGAAACTGTAGTACTTTTGACGAAGAATTTCTCACTATTTACGAACTTGTAGCGCCCTCTATTGAACAAATAGTTTGACAAAAAGGTCTGTGGCTTCAGCGTACGGACCATTCTAAGAACTCGGTTCGATTTTCAAAGTTTAGTTTGTTTCGAAATACAAACTTACACTACTTGTACTCTACCTTTTCCACAAAATACGCGTAACAATAATACTATTTAAGATAGTAAAGAATGTCCAACTGGCTCCATGTGTTGGCGATCTGTTGTTTAATCGCAGGAGCGGATTTAAGGCACAGCGACCTATGCAGCCGCATAGGGCGGCACATTTTGGAGAGGCGTCAAATTGTGTTAAATATTTAAATTTGTTCTTATGTGGTTAAATATTTTTTATATTCTGAGCGGAGCGAGGAAGTAAGTGATATTACAGTGATGATTATT
>JAIPRM010006420.1:0-18717 GCA_025469315.1 Stegophylla sp. TES_Ste_2020 | reverse complement strand
CCTCGTTCAGAATCGTTTTATTGAAGAAATGATTTATCGTTTCTTTAAAATTAAATACACCCGTCAAGAGAATCCCACCCATCGTGCGAAGAACACCTATCGTGCGAAGTATGTCCGGCTTTTTTAAATATTGTATCATATGAAATCCGAATCTGTGAATCATTGTACATTTTAAACTAAACAATTTGAATACACTTATTAAAAAAAAATACATTAATAATTATTATTATACCTATTAGGTCTTTACTCATTAATTTCCTCACGTGCCTCACAATGTAAGTAAATTAAAAATATAATACCAGCATATTGTCTTTCATAAGAAAATCCCGAAAAAATTTACCACAGTTGTTTTCTAGGCCTTATATACATTTTATCATAATTATTTCCAGACCTACGGTTGAATAAACAACTTCGAAATCATTAATTGTAAAATAATTATACGGTAGAATACTTATTATTTTTACCAAAATTAACGTTGAAACTATGCAGCAATATAAAAATAAATTTTTAAATTAATTGTATCATAATACAGAACTAATCTCTTATGGTTTACATCTTCATATAATATTATTTTACATTTATATAAGTAATAAACTGGTTATATTCAAAATTGGCTCGATAAAATATAAATATACACACACACACACAAGATCGTTCCATGGTACAGGTCACTGTAGTTATAAGTATAATTTTAAGATAATTAGTTGTTGACGACAAGTCAAGCGCGCGAGTGTGTCATGCGAACGTTTTTAACCGCATTAAAAGAGATGAAAGTAATGTTATTTTTGGAGACAGCGCATAAATTCTGCGGTTTTAGATTTCATCGCGGCAGTAAAGCCCATGAAATACCATAAGAACTACGTAACAAACTAAACAATCTTGATATGTCTCACATTATATACGAGCAAATTAAAATATTAAATATTATACAACATGTGATTCAATGAAAACCGTTTTCCGGCTGTGGATTCCGTAATGATATACATACACAGTATAAATAGTTAATAATTGTCATCGAATATTTTTTTTTTTTCGAGCCACCATATTATTACAGTAACCTACAGCCTTACCATTCACGAACCTGACACCGAATTTTTTATACTTGATATTAAGACTTGAAATTTTTATATTCCTGCCTAACGTATATGGCTAATTGATCTAAAAAATTATCGACAAAGACTAGAACTGTTTGAACTAAGCATTTCGACGGGATTCGTTAATTAAGCCAAAAATCACACAAAATAAAAGAAAATTAATTCAACCAAAATATTTGTGCAATAATTTTTTTTACGTACGAATAATTTAACAAGGGTTTGATTAAAAAAAAATCGAAGAGTACGGACAAATATAATGGTATATTTCTAGTTAATGAACACTCAAAAAGGTTGGTAATATTTCTTCGCCATTTTATGTATTTTTCAACACTGAGATCGATGGTTTGAACTAAAATCCATGCGCATCAATAATTTTCTAATTATTATATTTTGAAAATTCAACATTTTTGGGTATAATATTTAAAAAAAATAGAGTATAGACAAAAAAGCAGGACTTCGCACCACGGATTCTTCGTTTCTCGGGTCAGATACTCTTGGTGGATGTGTAGAATTTTAAAAGAACGATAAATCATTTCTTCAATAAGACGGTTCTGAATGAAAAAAAACAATAATAGTCACCATTTTCAACACACTCACCAAGGGTATCTGACCCAAAGAACGAAGAATATCCGTGGTTGTGCAGTACGTCCGGCTTTCTTGTTTATACTTTACTTTATTTTACTTTACTTTTTTTAGGTTTTCGTTGGTATAATATACACCATAACATAGGCACACATTACATTTTATTGTATTTCGTTTAGTTCGTGTTTAAGCCTATTATAATAATTCGATGTCGCAATTATAGTGTTGTCTGTTTTTTCCATTTCGTGTAACCCCCTTTACCAGTTAAAAAATGATATACGCACTAAATGAATATGAAAAAATGTATAAATGAATAAAACAGCACAATAAATATTAATATAATATATATGCAGCGAGTTGTACAGCCTTATCGTTCTAACGTTTTGAAACACCATATCAAAACGTAAATGGCTTTTATGAATTGATATAGGTACTAACTATAATGGCCTAAAATGATAGAATAATGTATTTATTTTTTTTTTTTTATAGTGAAGTATACATTTGAATAGAGAACACATTTTTAAATTGTCCGTAACTGTACAGTACAATAAAAGCTGAAGAAATATGAATACGACTTACATTCTGATTTTATCCAGTACTGTATTTATCATATAAAACTGATATATTAGCTATTCCATACATTTTGTATGCATCATAATATCTTATATTATATTATCTTAAAATACAAAATATTCAATAAAACAGCATATTTATTTTAAAATAAATTTTCAAAATACAACGATGAACTTAATATTTTATGCAATTTTTAAATCTGATTAACGAAGGTTCTTGTTTCGTAACATTTGTAATTTCAATAGAAATGCATTGTTTTATCATTCTAGAAGCTAATAATGTTTCCTTTTAAGCTAAATCAATAGGATATTTGGTCAGAGACAAATTTTAAATAATGCACATCACATTTAGCTATGTTTAGTTAATCCGCTCGTGTCCCCTTTGAATAATAATCCCCAGCGTGTTTTGATTAGCGCTAAGCCAATCATTTTTTTAAATATCTTCCCCGGCATTAAATGGGCTTAGCAAAATAATAATAATATATAGGTTCCCTTTTTTTAAATAACGTTAGCTTTGAAAATACGTGTACAAATGTGCAAAAAACTGGTTACACGTAAATATTTATTCAGCCTATGTGTTTCAACTAAATAACATTCATACTATAGTACAGGGGTGTCCAACCCGTGGCCCGCGGACTGCATGCAGCACATGATAGATATTGATGCGACCCTCACTTCAATTTAAAACCATAAATTAATTGTATATAATATATTAATGTTACAAGAAAAAATGTATTTAACAATGTAAAACTTCAAAATATTAAACATCAAAATATAAACTTTAATAGTGTTTTATCTTTATTGGCTCCAATAGCAATAGCACGGGCACACATTAATTGATGTGATGATTTTAATAAAATATTTTACTATTGGAGATATGTGCAAAGGCATTAATCCCGAGTCATTTATCAACAAATAAAAATAAAATACCTATAAATAAATATTGCTATGCACATGTAATCTAGCACGGACATACAGTTAATGCGTACATGATGGCCAGACGTCAAATTTCACATTAGTTTTATTATTTATTTTTTTTATTATAAATAAAAATATTTTTTCTTGTAAGTGTAATTGAATATTGTAACTTGTAAAAATATTTTTGCTTATTACTGGGTGTGGTAAAATTATATGAGAAAAAAATATACTGTTGCATTATAGAATATAATTTAATCATTAAATTTGAATGTATTATTATCAAAAAATATGTGGCCCACAACAACTTCTACCCACATGATAATATGAGCTACATCACCCAGTATTCACGAAAGGTTGGACACCCCTGCTTTATTATAACAATCTGAAAGGGCGGAATACACGGCATGATACATGCATGGCATGAATACAAATAAGCACCTGAGTCATCAATTCTTTCAAATTCTTATAAGTACACGCAGTGTTATAGAAAAACAAAAAAAATATAAATAATATTAACACACAAAAATCTTAGTGCCACTGTTTTGGAGGAACACTTTTCACCGGAACCAAATTCAACTCAAGTGGCAACTATATCGTACATTTCATAATTATAGTGTTTTAGCTTTAAGCAGTCGTAAAAAAAAAATGAAAAAACTTCATCATTTATTCAACTTTATTATTGATATTACCAATAATATATTATATTATACACTTGGAGTTCTTATTACATTTTCGTTTTCGTTAATATATCACCCAAACAATAAAACTGTAGAAAAAATAACGACAAGACTAATCGAACGTTTTAGGTCAATTCGAAGGACGTGTAACGTTAACAATCAAACAAACAAAGTTAGAAAAAAAAAATCACGCGTAAATCTTTCAAACAAATACCCTTTATGATTACCCAACCCCAATGGTTTTCACATTTAATGCAGCACAAAATAAGTGTTCTCACTGTTTAAATAATATATACGCATTTCGACCGGGAAAAATGAGGGGGTCTGTTTTACTACAAAAAGTAAAGGGACTGAAAGATTAAATGTAATAGAAATAAACTTGAACGGGTGATACATTTCATTTTTCGAAACCTTTAATGTTCGCTTTAAACCTATCTCCTAACAATAACCTACGACTAATACGCGAATAAGTATTAGTATTGTTCCAGAGAATAAAGTTGACTTACGATTGTCGATATTTTTTTTAGATCAATAAAATTAGCCATATACGTTAGGGAGGCATATCAAAATTTCAAGTCTTAATATCAGGTTAAAAATTGTACATAATAAAAACTTACGAAAAACGAGAATTTTCTAATATTTTCAAAATACTAAAAATGCTATACTTATGTCAAAATTGATCAAATTTTCATTTTTTTTTTTTTTTTTGTTTAATTGTCATTTGCAACATATCCTTCAAGAGTACCTAGCAGCGAAGAATATCCGTGGTGCGAAGTATGTCCGTTTTTCTTGTCTATACTTTACTTTTTTATATGTATATTGTTTATTTGTGTATTTTATGTGTATTAATGTAATACATTTTGTTCCAAAATAACAGGATTATAATTTATTAATACTAATTAAAATAAATCGCAGTAGCAACATACTTGATACCGACATATTTGATCAAAACAAAAAAATGTGAATACTAGAAAATGCAATGAATGTAAATTCGATTTTCGCGCAAAATACAAAACTATCGTTTTTATGGAAATGTTTACTATCATAATTGTCAGTAAATTATAAATATTCTTTGAAATTATCTTCAATTTCGTCATTCAATATAACTATTTTAAATAGTATTAGATAATATAGGCAATATGTCGAAAACATATATATGCGATGAATATGCGATTTAAAAACTACTTAAAATATTATACAATAATAAATAATACTTTTCATTCTGTTTACGTAAGTTTCAAATTTTCAACATAAATGTTAAACTAAGTGTACATATTATACAAAATTTATGTCCAAAAATTTATATTATTATATATCCATTTTAATCTTACATCATATTATTATTAAATCTGTTTTTAAAAACTCTCAAAAATCATATAAATGGGATAAGTTTCGATAAGCTTATAAACTGTACAGTTTTTAACTAAAAGGTAATTTATTCATCGTCAAACACGAGGAATTTTGCAAGTTTAGTGAGCAGATTATCACACCGAGCCTAACTTCAAATAATTCATTTTAATACATTAATTCAAAAAACTTTTCAAAAAACAGCTGTTTGCATATACCAAAACAGAAATCGATAACCAATGAAGCTCGAAATATGCTTATTTTAGATTCTGGGCGGAGCGAAATGATTTTAAAACGATGTTTATATATATTATTTATGAAATATCCAAGGTGCGAAGTATGTCCGGCTTTTTTGTTAATACTTTACTTTACTTCACTTTTTTTAAGTACTTATTTCAGAAAAATGTTTAATTCTTGATATTGATACTAGAAAATTGTATGTAACCTCACTCACATACATACTCGTATCTAATTGATGTGAAAAAATCTCGAAAATCGTAAGTCACCTTTTTTCTTTATAGTCATTTAAAATTAGCATTTCAACGGAATTCTTTATTTTTACCTAAAATTACACTTTAACGTACATAAATGAAAACTGGCTCAATTAAGCTTTATGAAACTTGGGACCTAGGTGGAAACCCGAAAAAATTAGTAATATTTTTTCGCCATCTTATGTATTTTTCGACACTGAATAAAGTTAACTAAAATTGGTGCACACCAATATTTTTCTAATTAATCTATTTTCAATATATTATTTATTATTAATATATATTCAATATTTTTCGGTTATTCTACTAAATACCTACTATTTCAGCTGCTCTCAACGCTATTCTTGTAATCTAGTGGTCATGGCGTAGTACGGATGTGACGGTACCGAGTTCAAACATTATCAAGTAAACTCAACTTTTTGCACTTTTTCAACTGTAATTGACCAAAGGTGACATAATAAATATTAGTACTAATTATGTTATAGTGACTTAATGTTGGTTTACGGTAATTAAGAGTGGATTAATTATTTTATTTTGATGTTTATATTACATTTTGAATGAAGTAAAGAAGCTAGAGTTTTTACCATGATGTTTATTTTTTTTTATCTATTTTTTTTTTCTGTGAACCCTTTTTTGTATGAATCTACTTGTCTAAAACTCTCGATCAGCAACTTTATGAAACTGGATTTGCCTCTAGTTGGTACTTTACAGAGGTCATTTTTAGAATTTCTCAATTCTTTAATTTTTTTTTTTTTTAAGGGGGGAACTACCCAAAATTTTGACATTTTTACAATAACTATTTACTATTGTACATTAACATTATTAACTTAGGCTCTGTTAAGAATCGTTTTATTGAATAAATTATTTATCGTTTCTTTGAAATTCAACACATCCGCCAAGAGCATCTCATCCGAGGTGTGAAGAATAAAAAATACATAATTATTAATTCATCAAGCATACATGGAAGTACATAAATTTATAAATTCCTATTTCTATATATATTTACTCGGTTTTAAAAGTTATATTAACCAATCCGAATACTGGAATGAAAATCCTTAAATATTTAAGGAATGTTTAAAAGTAATAATTTATAACTTCAGATTTACGAATAAAATACTTGAATTTTAAATTAAAAATAAATTTTTTGGAGGTTTCATTAAAGTTCTGATTTTAAATTCTGAACGAGGCAAAGAAACTTATGATTTTACAATGATGTCTATATATAGTTTTCTAATTATTCTATTTTGAAAATTCAATATTTTCAATTATTATATTAAATACCTATTATTTCAGCTGTTTTCAACGCTATTCTTATAATCATCATTGTGATCATAGGGTCTAATACTGATATGACAGTACGGGGTTCAAACCTTACCAGATAAACTAAACCTTTTGCATTTTTTTTAACTATGACTGATCAGAAACGACACGATAAATATTAATACTACCTAATAATGTTATAGTGAATTAATGTTGATTTACGATAATTAGAGTAGATTTATTATTTTATTTTGATGTTTATATTTTATTGTGATTTGAAAGTATTTATGAAATATTTAATAGGTGTAAGAAGAAATATGAAAAATAAATAATTTGAGTTCAATGATTCAAAACTGATAATTTATTAATATTTATTAGTTGAATCTCCGCTCAGAATCGTTTTATTAAAAAAAGGATTTATCGTTTCTTTAAAATTCAACACACCTGCCAAGAGTATCCCACCCGAAGAACACCCCAAGATTCGAAATACGTCTTTTTTTTTCTGAGAACACTTATCGTATGAAAATACTTTTCCAAAAGTCTCGATCAGCTACTTTTTGAAACCGGATTTGCCTCTAAATCAGGGATCTTCGACCTTTTTAGGCCACGGCCTACTTTTCGATTTATAATTATCTCGCGGGCAGCACACCCAATAGAAAAATTCAGATATGTTCTCCACACCATGGATTTTCTTCACTCCTCCCGGAGAGACATGTTAGGTGGTTAAATTTTAAAGCAACGAAAAATAACTTCTTCAAAAAAAAAAAAACAATTGAGCGGAACTTTAGTAAAAACAAAACAACTTTAAAAATTTTTCTTAAGTTTTCTTGCTCAAAACTATAAATTAACTCACAAAATTGAAAGCAGAAACACAAATCTTTCACATATCTTTCTCAAGAAAAAAAAGAATGATATATTAAAAAGTTCCTTCCACCGACATATTTTTCATAATATTGTCAATCTAGATTTGAATTTTCATAAAGATTATACAAAAAAAAAGAAATATTTACAGAGGTTTGCCTCAAATAGTAGGTAGTTTTCCCAATTTTAAAAAAACTCATATGCATAAATATATATATACTCTAAATCTAATATAAACAGTATAATTTAAATAGGTAGTATTTATTATAATAAATAACGTATTTAATAATAAAGCATAAAATAATATATTGTTATTATTTAATTTTAATTAAAAATTAATTAGTGCACTGAATTAATACAAAGAAAGCTTTAGCCTTATTAACTGTTATTATAAGTACCAGACTTACGTGTACACGTAAAATTGACAAAAAATCCTAATTTTATTGAAAATGGAAGAAGACATTTTTTGACAAAATTTGTTCTCGGGCCATCCAAAATGGTTTGGACGCTGGCTGAGGGTTGAAGACCCCTGCTCTAAATGATACTTTATAGAGGTCATTGCTTTAATCATTACACTTAACATTATGTATTTCCGCTAAAAAAAATTCGGATGACATGATTATTTTTCGAAATTCTCAACAGTTGTAATAGGGAAAAACTACCTCAAATATGTGTAAATAAAAAGTGTCGTTTCTATAAAACGATTTTAGTTTCATTTTACAATAAATAAGTAAAGAAATTCAACAGTAACTTAATTTAACATAATACTTTTGCACTCTGTACATTAACGTATGCAACTAGGGAACTTTGTGCGCGATATTATTACGTTACATGTAGATAGCGCTAGGTAAGTAAGATTTATTGATAATTAGGACTTCATTGATAATCAGACTTTTAGATAACAGTTTTGATAATGTTTCAAAAAACAAAAGTTCAAACACAGATCATAAAAAAACACAAATTATCATATAATGTATGCTTCAGTTAAACTATGATCCACATTCACTCTAAAAACATTAAAAAATAAAAACAAATCTTCCGATGATCAATGATTTTAAGTAATTGATTCATGAGTTTCAGAAATAAATAATAATTATTATCAAAACAAATAGTGAAATGAAATGGACAGGCTAATACAGGCGACAGTGCATGATACATCATCTCCTGCAAATGTTTATTCTACGACGGTTATGTGTTCAGTTGATGGTAGTCAAAAGATTCTAATGATTTCAGCAAATAAAGAAATTATTACCCTGGAGTCAAGAACGGTAAATGATGAATATCAAACGTCTATTGTGGAACTTGAGTTTTCAAATATACCAAGTAGATAAATCATAATCTTAAAACTATAAATTATTCGTTATTTAATATCTTAATTTTATTATAGGTAATGCTGAGGTCATTGCAATTCAATGTATAAATAGATCTAAGGAGTTTGATGACTTTGTTATTGCAATAACATATATAATATCAGTATGTACTTTTTGTAATAATGTACTCAAGTTGAAATATTATAATTAAATAAGTTTCTAAGTTTAGAACAATGATACTGTGCCACCACCCAGTCATTGAAACATGAAAATGACAGCTGTATTATAAGATCAAGTGATTCAGCTATATATAATTCTCTATTTAATTATATTTGTGCTTTTTATGCATTTTTTTTAATTCATGTTTCAAAGACTGAAGGTAATAACTATTAAATATTAAACTATCTATGTTTATACGTTCATTTATTTGGATTAAGCTAATAAATATTTTATTATTTCAACTAGACTCCAAGTTATTTCAAGTCTAAAATTAAATTATTTACATTATATAAAACAATTGCATAAAAATAAAACATAACTTTTTATTAATCTCAAATATGGTAGTCGTTTTATTTTATAATTACATAAAATGTAAGTATATATATATATTATGAAGTCCAAACAAAATATAGAAAAAAATAAGTTCGCTAAAGATATACAATTTGTCATTAATACTAATTATTTCAAAATAAAATATTGATTTTCAAAATATAAAATTAAATTTCCGTTCTAATCAATATGTCAAATTTGGTTCTAGATTATAGATGAACAAAAATTTGAAGCATTCTTAAATATTTATTCAGGATTCCCTGGTTCATCTTTAGAAGCTATAATGGAAAATTGTGAAACTCTAGAGCTGAATTTTGTTCCATTGAAATTGAATCATGCTATTTATATGAGTGATACACATAAAAAGGTAAAATAATGTTAAATTTGACTGATGTGTTTGTTTGATTGAGTATCAAGAATTTTTTTTAGTAGGTTAATATTTATGATTACTGTTTCTTCCACTTTTCTTTTTCCTATAATATAATTTGTTTAACAAATTATTTTTAGATATAAAACTATAAAAAAAATTAATTTCTATGATCAATGTATAATTTATAAATGTCTGTTACAGTTTTCTATTTTACCACAACTGACAAGTTCTTCATAATATTATTAATTTATTTACTTTAATATTAGGGCATGTGGCTGTTATCAGGAACTGACAAAAAAATTCATGCTTATAAAAGTGACGAACAAAAAATGTATGAACAAAAAATAGAAGACTACTTTATTGAATTCAAAGATACAAATGACTCAATTGTTCTGAGTTTTGATACCAAATCATTTAAAGACTGTAAAAAGTATTACTTTATTTGATAAATTTAAAATATAAATGTTATATTTAAATTTAAAAAAAACTATTGCAGAAGAATATCATTTTATGGATGTGATACAGGATATTCCATGCTTGCAGTTGTAGACTCAGAATTAAATCAAGTGCTTCACTATTTTCCAGAACATTATCAGTCACCAATAACAGTTGCGCAATTTTTTAACATATACAATAAAACAGGTAAAAATCAAATTATTTTCTTAAATTTCTAAAAGTCTAGATTTAAGTTGGTACTTTAATATTAATTTTGTGTATTTATGCAGCCAATGACGATTTTATACCAGATTATAATGCTATTAATGAAAAAGAACAAGTCTGTCTGCTTGTCGCGAGTGCAATTGAAAATGCAGTTGTATATATGCAAGTAATTAATTTAAAATATTTATTACATTTTAAATACGACATTTTTTTTTTTTTTAGGAATGTTTTGAAAAACAATTTAAAAGCAGGAATAACACTGCCCATCAGTAATAGACATCAAGCAATTGTGTGCTCTCTAATTGCAGATATAAATTTTGATTCAAAAAATGAAATTCTTCTCGGAACTAATGAAAATGTAAGGTATATTAATGTATATCAATCTCAACAAAAATCTATGAAAATTATATTTTTTTTTTTCAGTATATTTTAAATTATGTATATGAAAATAATAAATGGGAGGAACAACCTCAGTTTGATATGAGGTATTCGGTATATAACATTTGTTATTTAGATATATCTGGTGAAGGAGTGAATGATTTAATTGTTATGAGTGAAAGAGGAATTCATATTTTAAAAGTAAGTTACTAATAGTAAATAATGTGCACCTATATTTTAATGATTGCATTTTAATCTATTGATTTATTAACAAAATTTTTATTAGTAAACATTTTAAATATAATTATGTAAAAAGAAATTAAAATGCATCTCTACAAACCAAACACTGGGTCATAACGTTTTTTTAAATTTTTAATCTATTATTCACTTTCAAGAATATGTCATAAATATAAATACTATTTCTCATGTCATTAATTTTATTTCATAAGCTTTACTATTTATTTATTTATTTGATCAAGATAAAAATTACTAAAAATCCTAATTACAAGAACAAACTAGGTTCTGCATAATTTTAATAAAAAATTAAATATCTAGACACAAAAATTTAATTTAATTATTATTTTTTAAAGATTTTCAATTCAATGTCTAAAAAATTATTTTTAAAATTCCATGTTTTATATAATGAAAATATATACAAAACATATATTGATGGCTATGAGACCAAAAGTTTTAAGTTGCATATTATTTCATGCATTTTTGAACAATGAGAATATATTATCCATTTGTTTATGAATTTACATATTATAGTTTTGCATTGTCTTACGTGTTTAATAGAGTTAAAATATTGTGTCTTATAATTTATTGTAAATTAAATGTGATAATTACACAACATATTATAATAATTAGGGCTCATTCAAAAAATGGAGCCAAAAAAAATTATGCTTACTCATAATAATGATTTTTAATGACGATAAGTTATTGTATAAATAACATTAGGTGGCTTGTAAAACAATGATTTACTGAAAATAAAAGTCAAGATTTCATAAAAATGTGCTTATAAAACCTTATACAAAGTGAATATTTTTTAAAAAAACAATACATCCTATAATTTAAATATAATCAGAGATGGGTACAATACTTTTAAAATTGTATTTAAATACAAAATACTAAATATATTGATTTTCATCAAATAAATACAAGATACAAAACACAAGTTCAATAAGTAAATACATTACACAAAATACATTTATCATTTTCAAGTAAATACAAAATACTTTGAAAAAAAAAAGTTATGTATAATAATATTTGTCCCAATCATTCTACGAATTTACCCGATATGACAACAACAGACAACTGTAGTCTGTAGGTATTAATCACAAAAAGAGGGGGCATTTTACATTTTATGATGGGATGCAAAACCAATATTAATACTGTAAATCAATACCAAAGCTAAAAAAAAAAATATTATACCGAATTTAGAATTTAAAGTTTATATGATTTTGATTGATAAAAAATTGTTTATTATATATAAATTATTCATTGAGCCAACTATTAAAAAAAATTGATTAAATAAAAAACACAGCAGTAAATCTTTTATTAAAATGAAAATTCTATCAGATTAAGGGTTAAATATTTTTGTAGAAATAACTTTCAAAAAAAAAGTATATTTTAAATATTCCCAAAATTATTTATTAATCCTTGAAGTAATCAACATATTTTAAATAATAATCCAGTTTGTATTACTCTATTGTTCATAATCAGAGGTGGATCTAATAATGTTAAGAGGGAGGAGGTAGTTACAAAATTTTTAAATTGATTTAGGTATAGTTAATAAAAATAAATAAAAAATAAAAATAAACTTGCTTTTACTTAACCATATTTTGACATTTAAAGTTTTTATAATTGTAAAATGACAACTGATTTTAATGAAAATCCAGATCTAAGTAGACTTGTATCTATATGAGTAATCATGTACACAATTTACAATCTTTGAAATAATAAATTTCCAATGACAAGAAATCTGCAGTTTTTTCTACGTATTATAGTAATTTGAGATAGTATCAAAAATTTAAAATTTGATTAGAAAAAAATAATGTATTTCCAAAATACATTTTATTTTATCTCAAAAAGATTAAATCTTATTTTATTTTTTTTTTAAGCTATGCTGAAATATACTATACTGTTTAAGGAGTAAATTGTGAATATTCAATTTTCTAGCACTATTAGTTTTGGAGTTGATATAGCTCTAAAATAAATGTTATGATGTGGAATTTTTTACTATTTTCGGAAAAATTTATGAGATTTCAATAACTGTCCTCTTTTTTCAAACAGTTTGATAAATGTTTTTGGTTTCTGTTTCTAAAATAGTTATTGATGAGCATTATATTTTAATAAAGTTTTAAAAATATAATGCCCTCCTATCAATATTATATACCAGAAACATTTAATGAATGGAACATTTTCAAGTAGAAGAAGAATTTCAAGAAAAATAAACCTCATTGTAAAAGATTGTGAATCATGACTATCACCTATAAACTGAAATATGATTTCACTCAATTCTAGTTTTTAATTTTATTTACCATATGAACACTAAATTTCTATATTGTCATATTTTTTTAAATAAATAATAGCAAACTAATAAGTAATTTAATATTGCACATTTTTAATTTTTCTTACAAAACAAATAAGTAAATTATACATTTGAATATTTTGTTTTTAGTTTTAAAGAAAAGAACTTCAGCACTGATAACCTCCCTTTAACTTTGTTCGTAATAGGTGAAAATTTCAAGATTCTAGTACTACTTATTTTTGAGTTGACTAAAATACTAAAACCAATATCAAAAAAATCTAGTTTACGGCAAATGTTAGAGTTGAAAAACTGTTAAGAATTTTTAATAAAATGATTTTTTCTGATCTATTACAATTATTAAACTAAATTTTTGAATAATTATACATGATTCAATTAATTTTTTAATTTTAACTCTACTGTGTACCAGTGTAAAAAGGATTTTGTATTATTAAGTACCTATTTACTTAAAATATTTTTTTATCTGAAGTACTAAATACATTTAATAAAAATAGTATTTAAATACAAGATACAAAATACTTTAAAAGAACACTCAGTAAATACAAACTACAAGATATAATTGTACTTCAAATACCCACCTCTGAGTATAATTTACTGGATGAAAAATTTATGGAACTTAATGTAATGCCAGTTATTCGTAAAAACACCTTACAAAATATAAATAAATTTTGAAAAAAGTACAAAAGTATAAGGCTCAAATATCAGTTTTCCGAGCAAATATATGTGATCTTTTAAACCTGTTTAAAAGTGGTGTAATCGCTAATTTGAAACAAATATGGCTCATTCTATAACAATATTCCTATAGAAAAAAAAAAAATCAATTCGATAGCATGAGACTGTTGATGAAAAAGATTAATAATATGACTAATAATTTCATAATTACTTTGATACTTTCTATATACTTACTTCATTTCATACTTTATATAATACAATCTAATACATTATATATATATATAATTATCAAAGATTAAAATAATATGAAAAATTGAAAAAGTCACTTAACAACTGAAGGTTTATATTATGACTAAAGTCTATAGACAAGAATTCTTAAATTTTCGATTTAATTTAGAAACAAATATTCATACAATTGTATATTTTTTCAAAAATATTATATTTATTGAATATTAAGTATGCTTAAAATATAATGCAAGTTTTTTGTTTTGAAAAATTAGAAAAATTTTAACTGGTTTAAATGCATTATTGGTGATATTACGATGTATTTAACAATATTATTAAATTATGCGCAAAATTAAGTCTTAGAAAGTAAACGAGTTAATCTTTATTAGAGATTTAAGCACCAAAATTTTTTTTTTTAATCAGAATTACAAGATGGCTATTTTGAATTTGTTCTAAAACTGAAGTATACAACTTCAAATTTAAAAATTTAGGTTCTGAAAAAAAAATAGGTACATAGTAATAATTAAGAAAAAAAAAAAAAATGAAAATTATTTATAGAACGAAAGTTATTGCATTTGTCAAATCATATAGGGACACCCTGTATGTGTTTGGAATTTCTATTAAAAGTTGTTATTAATTGTATATTTTAATTATTTAAATATATTTTTCAGCATAGAACTAGAGATGTTATTGAAAAACTCAAAAAACGTTTGAAACTATTACAAGTAAAAGAAAACCGAAGCTAAATGATTTTTTTAATTCCACCAAAATGTTATTCAACATTTTTGAAAAAAGTGTGTAAATTAAGTAATAAAGTGTGTATATTAAGTAATATCAGAAATAACACATTTTCTATATCTATAACACATTTAATGGCATGAAAATTATAAATATGAAAAAAAGAACTTTGTTGACTCAAATTTGTAAAAATTGTAAATAATAATAAAAAATACATAAAGTTGGCACCTTGGATAGGATACTCTTATTGGATGTGTTTAATTTTAAAGCATCGATAAATCATTTCTTCAATAGAACGATTTTGAGTGGAGCTTCATTTAATACACAATAATCATAATTTTCAATATGTTTTAAATTTATTATTTAAAAATAGAATAAAACATGTGCAATTCAATTTTTGTGTAAATGATCAAATTTATGTAAAAAGTTACTTAATAATAAGTACTAGTATCATCAAGTGGTCGACATTAAACCAGAATAACAAAATTAATTCATTTTTGTGTGATTGTACACACTGATCTTGCATATTATACCGATATACATTAATTTAACTTAAATGTTGAACTAAAAATAATTTATTTTACAAACCTACATCATTAACAAAAAACAAAACTTGACTTTTCATGTAATCTCCTACACCTAATAAATATTTCATAAATAATTTTAAATTATAATAAAATATAAACATCACAGTAACGTAATGAAATAAATCGGCTCTAATTATTGTAAATCAACATTTATGCTTTATAACATGATAAATACAAATGTTTATCATGGCTCCTCTAGACAGTCACGGTTAGTAAAAGATCAAAATATTAAGTTTACAGGGTAAGATCCGAACCTGGCACCGTCGAGTTTCATTATTGTCGCCTTACCCATTGCACCACACTAACAGTGTAGAACACCATTGAAATAATAAGTATTTAATATAATAACCAAAAATATTAAATTTTGTTAATAGAATAAAATATTTAGAAAACTATTGATGCACGTGGATTTTAATTTACACCATCGTATTCAGCATCAAAATATAAGTAAAACAGCGATAAAACATTATAAAACTTTTTGAATGAACGTGTAAAACAGAAATATTTCATATTATCTGACTATACTTTCTCCAAATTTTTTTTTTCTATCAAATCATTGTAAAATGTTTAATTTTTTGTATGTAACAAATTTTATTGCACCAAAATATTGGCAATGAAATTCTCTATCTAGGTACCAAGTTACGAAAAGACCAATTTTCTTTTATGTACATTAAAGTGTGTAATTTTAGACAAAACTAACAAATTTCGTCAAATTCTAACTTGAAACGGTTATAGAGAAAAAAGTTGATTTTCGATTTTCAAGAATTTTTCAAGTCAATTACACATATATGTCAATGAGATCATATTAAATTTTGAAGTTTTAATATCAAGAATCAAAAATTTTATTACATAAAAACTAACAAAAACCGAGAAATTTTGGAAATTTTCAAAATGCTTTACTTAACTCAAAATTGATCAATCTTTTAGAAATTTTTATGAAATCTTCTCGTAATCATTTTTAGTAGTTTGTGAAAGTTTCAATTATCTAGCTGCATTATTTTTGAAGTTATGCTAAAAAGCAATTTTCAATTTTATGGAAATTGCATATTTTATCGTTTTTTGTCAATTTTTGACAGATTTTCCACGTTTTTTAAAAAAAGTATTGAGAAATTGAATGTGATTCCGGATCTATAGAATTATTTATCGAAACTTTTAAATTAAGTATTTCCAATAGAGTATGCAGGATTTTTTAGTTCGATTAGGGTTTTCAATATAGGTTGATCAGTAACCCGTGAGGGGCATTGTATATAAATATCACCAACGTTTTCTAACACAAAATAATTCTTTCAAAATAAATTCCTATTCATGTATTAATCGTCTGAGCTCTTAAAATATAATTAATCAAGTATTTTAAATAATGATATTTTGTCTTATGAATATCATGGCTGAATATCATAACTGTGATAACCACAGTTTTGAAAAAATTGTCAAAAAAAAAAAGTCATTGCCAGATAAATTGACACGACAGTGGCGGCGCAATAACGGAAAACCCCCTGAAAAACCAGGGGGTTTTCCGTACTTAAATGTTATTATCGAAAATACAATAATGACGTGAATGAGTAAATATTAGTACAATTCATAATTTTCATATCACATAAATCTATTAATATTGTCTTTATTAGCAGAGTCATTTATTTTTATACATTTATAAATTTATAATTATATAATTTATATATACTAGTCGCGGTCGAAAATCACCGCCGCTAGTTTGGGCTACTCCTACTGAAAAGCACCGCCGATGCCGTGTCAATCTATCTGGCAACGACTAAAGTAGGTCTATGGTGAAACCTCCACTTCGATTTTAGACCTTCCATCAGTTCTATTTACAAGGAAGGTTAGAACCCTAAAACCCTACCCCTGCGTACGCCACTGAGTACTTCTATATGAAAGTGTTTCCAGAAAAATAAAATAGATAAATAAACACTGGGTTGGGGGGGCACTTGACCGAAAATGATAAGAGCATAAGACGAAAAAATTGTCATGACGAATCTGTTGCCAACTTCGGATTATGAAAAATATAAAGCTACAGTTTTTTTTATTCCCTTCGTATGTAAACTGTTTCACTATATGATAAAAGTTATATTATGATTTATGATAATAATTATATTTGTTTTTGTTTGTTTTAGAATATATTTATGTATTTATGTGAAATATATGTCAAATGTAGATTTTAACACGTAGATTTCACGTATTTAAATACGTCATGAATTCATGATGAATACGATTTTAAAAGGATAAATATTATTTTATTACATTACTAATAACTATACTTTATTAAATATTAATACACTGTGTATAGTGTATAATTTAGTATTATATATATATATATATATAAAGATTATATTATATTATATTAAAATAAGCAGCTAAATGTTGTGTTAGGTTTCTTTGTATATTTGTACTATCCTGTATTTTATAATACATTATTTCATGGTAACTTCTCGAATAGCCACAAAATCCTTAGTCACCAACATTCAACACCTTGATCAGTATATACGCATCCTTTGCTTAGCTTAGGTATATAATATTTCATTTACTACATTTACCACTTAAAACTATATTTGATATTGGAATAATATATACATTATACAGTAATATAACTTTTATTAAAACTTGTTATTTAATAATATCAATAAAATGTATGGTAATTTTGCTGACAATGGTTGGCATTACTTTTTCAAATTAAAATCTTTATCACTTTTCGAATTCATTATCATTTTCGGTCAAATGCCGAAATTCACTCCGATCAGAATCTAAAAAAAGCGGACATACTTCGCACGATGGGTGTACTTCGCACGACAGGTGGTATTCTCTTGACGGGCGTATTATATTTTAAAGAAACGATAAATCATTTCTTCAGTAAAACGATTCTGAACGAAGG
>JAIPRM010006419.1:0-18717 GCA_025469315.1 Stegophylla sp. TES_Ste_2020 | reverse complement strand
CTGATAAAAATAATGATCAGTTTCTATTAAAAATATTTTTTTGTTTGTCTGTTCCTATCTGTATTATTATTTTTGTTATTTACAATCACGGATTATTAAAACCAAATAGTGTTCCTTCATGCTTATCGTTTGTTCGAAAATACATTTTATATAATATTGCCGAGTGGCGAGGGGCCAACGTTGATTATCATTGATTATTTTCAACTATAGAAGTGTGTAACGGAATATTCAAATTTTAAATGTGTTAAAAAATTGAAAGTTTGTTAGATATAAGCAAATATGAAAAATATTTTCTCATACTGTCGTTAATAGAGCGCCCTGGGGCCCCCACAACCCTAAATCCGGCCCTGTGTGTGTGTGTGTGAGTAGAGGTCGTTGGTAGAATTCGTTCACCCACACGTTTGTTACCTATTAGTGATCGAATCCAGATATATATAAATTTTTTTTTTATAAATACTTAAAATCCTCCGATTGGTGATAGTTGAAGATTTCTGTTATATTGTATCCATATTCAATTAGCTATCTTAATCAAATCAAAAAATATATTTTTCTGATTCCGATAATTTGTTAAAACCAGAGATTTATTGTTAGTGATTCTCATAGCGTCTTTAAGTCCTGTATGATTTTAAAACAATGATTTTAATATTATCCATTGGGTATTAGACCAAAAAGTGATTTTGAATAGGTGAAATAATTTGTACGTTGTATTTTGGTAGTTATCATTAAATTTCTTTGCGGTTGAAAACCGCGATCAAATAAAATGAAGTTAGTCAAAAAAAGATTACGATATATAATAGGTGATAGTGTATCGAAATACTCGTCATTCTATGGTCGACCGAATGAAGATCACTATGACAAATAGAAAATAAGGCATTCGAGAAGAAATAAGTAAAGCGGTCGGTAGAAGTGGCTAGTATAATATTATAGTAGAAATGCAGATGATTGCAAAGATTCCAGAAATGTAGGGCAGATTCCAATGAATACGCCACAACCTGACAACGTTTTCACGGATAGATCCAAACCGAGCAGTTTGAAGTGAAATGGATACATACCTGCAACAAATAATAAAAAAAAAAAAAAAAACGTTAGAATTATAAATGAATTATTATTATTTATGTTTACGCGCAATTGATTGTTTTCAATTATATTATTGATTTGATGTCAATAAGCGTATTTGATAATGAGTTGAAAAAAAAAAATAAATAAAACAATGACACGCGCTTTAATTTTTATCATTGTAATTTGTAACTACTTATTTAGGGGATTTTCTAAATTTTTCTTCTCTTGTCTATATAATCCAACGATACGAATTCTTCTAAAAATCTGTCGCTTAAATCATATATTTTTACGTAATGATGATTTTAATATAATTGGAATACAATGTTAAATAAAATTGTGATATGACAGTAATAGCAGATAGAAGTATAAATGCCAATATAATAATATAATACCAATGTTTAGTGACTTATGAATATTTATCATACGATTTTTATTGTTTTTTTTTTAAATGTTGATAATCGATAATTTGCATTTATAGCGATCACACTATTGCTTCAATCAATGCACATACTTCTACCATTAACTCTATGTTACCCCAGGGCCTGATTCAGACGAGTATCTACGTGACTAGCCTTCGTTTTCAAGGTGCCTCATTTTAATAGACCAATATAATTTTCCCTCCCTCACTGCTAGTCTTAGGCACGTTCTATTTTGACTATTCGTTTATCCGGGTTTGCATGACGTAATCGTTTATAGTTATTGTCGATCGGTCGTTGACACAATGAGACTACGGTCAAGAGATGTCGGTCACTCGGCGCACGAGTGCTAATTCATGGTGTACATACTGGTATTCACGTTATAATATATAAATACTTTACTATATACAATATATTATTGTTTTATACATTATTTACACACCGAATGAAAAACAATACAACGAATGCGTTGCGGTACGGACACAACGTTCTATCAATGATTTATCTATTTTACACGTCGGTATTGTGTGCGATCGTCAGAGCTGTTGATAGTACTAAATAAACTTTCGGTCCGCGCGTCCGTCATCGGTCATGACACGTGATAGTTGTATTACTGTTATAATTATATAGAAGCTTCGGCCGTTCTCCCAAGTACCGACAAACATCTTGTTCAAGGGCGTCATTTGAAATGATGGCGCATCTGAGACATTTTACCCCATTTCAAAAATGTAAAAAGTTAGCAATTCCACATTTTCACGCACAAGCAATAGCCGAATTACCCGTCACTGCCGGATCGAAGCAAATACTTGCTACATTAGATAAGTCGTTAAAACTTTCTTTTTCCTACTCTTCTCCTCAATCATTATTTTTCTGTTTCTGATTTTTTTTTCTTCATTTATCTCCACCCTCTTATTTCGCCAATAGTTATCGAACGTAGAAAAGGACACAATGACAGATATAAAGGGACAGAGAAACAGTGATTTATATTACAGGTGGTCAGCCTGGTTTTACTTGGATTAACCTGGTATTACTAGGTGGTGCTAGCAGTGGTTGCCTTTACATTCGGTGTGTTTCCATAGTATCAAAAGTTGTCTACCTGTCAGACAAAATCGATTAATCTGTTTGGAAGATTGATCCGTTCAAACACAATACACTCTTCAATTGTATTTATTTAGAGGTTGCCTTTAGGCTGTTACCACGGTCACCAAATTCAACAAATTATATAAATGGGAAAACGCGCTTTATACTGTTCTAATCATTTGAAAAAATGTGAATTTTGGAAAATCCTTTTTTAATATTCACTTAAGAGTATCAATGTACCATATGCATATTTTAAGTCTTTAACTTTCATAGTTTTTGCTATTACATTTTTAATTTTAATAATGTGCATAGCTACGAACAATTTACCTATGGAAGTTCGTTATTTCGATAAAATAACGGTGATTGTTATATAGAGCATTCCTAGCATTTGGCGAAGATGACTCGATTGAATTAAAATAGTGTAGACGTGCAGTGTACGTGTAGCATAAAATTTCCGTGAACCATGTTTTAATGCGTCATTTTCAATATGGTATCATTACAAATAATTCTATTCGAAATTATTATAAATAAAAAATCTAATACACCCAACTCAATAAAATAGATTTTTCTAAGAATTTTAAATTCTCAATGGAAGGAAGGAGCTAGTGATTTTATAATGATGTTTATTTGTTTTTATTACAATTATTATTAAGTGTACACATTTTCGTATAAAAATAATTTTTCCTAAATTGTCGACCACGACCTTTTTAAATTAGATTTTTGCTTTAAAACCTATCTTTGTGAGGTAATTTTTCAAAATTCACTATATTTTTCCAAAATTTGGGAAAACTACCGAGAATTTAACTATCAATTTTAATTTAAAATTTAAAAAAACACCTTTAAAACTTTTTTTTTTTAATCAAACTTTACAAAAATTTAAATATGGATTGACTATAATATGAAAATTAGAAAATACTAATATTGTAAAATACGTTTTTTATGTGATTTCTTTTCAAATATTTTTTTTTTTCATCAAAAATAATTTTTTCTATTTCTCAATAGATAATGGAATATAAAACTGGCTAAGTAAAATCATAATTTTTTTGTATTCAACAATATAATTTCTACAATTTTTGAGCGAAATTGTCTTGAATAAACTGAAGCTCCGTACAGACATTTCATTGAAGATATGATTTATCCTATCTTTAAAATTCAGTACATCCACCAAGTATATTCTACACGAGAAGCTAAGAATACTTTTAGTGCGAAGTACGGCCGCCGGGTTTTTACAACTTCAGTTACATACACATATTTTCATACTAACGAAATTAATTTCGAATTTGGTAGTTATAATTTAGACTAATTTTGTTGTATTTTTATGAAGCAATCGTTAAAAAGAAATTGAAAATCAGTAAAAAATCACCTGACTTATGATGAAATAAAATTATCGATACTATTTTAAATCAAAAGAAAATACATTTTACTCTTGACTGTTCGTTCAATTTTTGTAAACGACGGTGTTTATAATAATATTTTAATTAATTTTAATCGTGAGGTTTTTATCAGTGAAATGCGGTCTTGATTCGAATACGCATTTCTCAATAGCGAGTCGTTATTGAACGTTGATTTTCGAAATGTTTACTGTATACAATGTAGGACGCGTGTATAAATGTATATACATATATGTATGTAGCTGTAAATGTATATGATATACGCGCGGATACAGTATAGTCCCTTGGTTTCCTGTTATTATATAAATGGTCTTTGTTGTGCAGAAACCGTTTCTAGACATTTCTACTCGTAAATTCAGTTATAATACCTAACAGTAAATCACTGGAATTAATATTTGCGGATAAACGATACATTTCTCGACCACTCCTCCACGTCGATATAATATAATGATAATAATAATAATAATAATAATAATATTATATAGTATCGATCGGTTTTAAACAAATGTATATATGTACTACTATTTTGCGTGGTCGATTGAACATAATATTATAGGATTTCAAATCGAATCACAAAACGCAAGCATATTCATTTGAAATGTTGGAAAATATCTAGATTAATTTATTCAGATAACGTGTCTGTATAGAAATTTATTATTTTTTTTGTCTTATCATGATAATTTTCAGTTCAGTTATATTTACCTTCATTTAGATAAAATTCCAATTATCTATATGCACTAATCTAGATAGTTAATTATTTTCATATATTAGATTAAAATTTTTAAAGTTGAAAATTTTAAAGAAAAAAAAAAAATACTCATAATTATCCTTTCTGAAATTTTTTAAATTTTCTTCTATTTAAAAATATTATTTATATTTTGAGTTCATTCTATACATCATAATTAGGGCAGAGGACTTGTAGCTCTAAAAAATCGTTAAATATGCAAGCACTTATGCACTTAAAAACCTTAAATAATATGCACTTAAAATATGCATTAACATTTTTTTTTTTTGTGATTTAATTTAAAAGTATTTTAGTATTTTAATAAATAGGCTTTAAAATAAGTCAAAACAATTACTTAATTTAAACTATTTTCATAATATATGATTTTGTATCTATTAATAAAATTAATTACAGAAAATTTATTATTATTGCTTTATTCGCAATCCTCAAGCGTTTCTAGGGAATACACGTGTCCACGGAGAGTCAAAAACAATGTTATGTGACAAAAATTAAAAGTTAATAAATTTTTATCTAAAAATGTTGACTGAATTGTTTGAATTAAAAACGTCGGTGTGAAAAAAATTGAAATAAGTTAAATATGTCTCAAAAAGTTTAAAATAGAGTATAAAAATATAAAATATGCCCTAAAAACCAAAAATATTCAAAATGTGCATTTATATGCAAAATAAAATTTTAAAACTAGCTTTGTAAAAGCATGAAACGTATTTATTTAAACTCTGCTTCTTTTGAAACTGAGCAAAACAAATATGCAAAGTGCTACAAGTCCTCTGCCCTGTTCATAATATTATACTCAACTCAAAATCTAAAATTAAAATATATGGAAAATTAATTATAAATTTATCTAGATAAAAATGAATTTATTTTTATTTTTATCTAGATGAAATTTAAGAAAACTGCCTTCATTCTTATCTAGATAAAATTTAGCGCAGTCATCTATATCTAGACAAATGATTAGTTATCTGTTCCCAACACTGTTCGTTTGAAAGTTTAAATTTTTGTTATTTTTTTCCCTGTCTAATATTAGGCGGTACGTATAAATTAGAAAACGATTGCGTTGTACGTATAATATTATGTGCGTAGTAACGGTGTGAAAATCGAAACATAACGAGAAAACGATGACTGCGCGTTTGAGCTGCCGTTGTTTGTCGCGGAAAATATTGATCGAGACAAGGAGAAAAAAAAAAGACCTCTTCTAATTTAGCGCGTAAACAAGAAAATATTACAATATAATAAATATATTATAAAATACGCGGTAACAGAGCGGAGAAGGAGACAAACACGTTGTTATTCGGGAAAATATTACATATCAATCCGATTCCGAAAATTGTAGCATCGTAACACTTTTTTTGGCGACGGCGGCGGCGGCGGTGTAACGCAGGAGTAATATAATAAAAAGAAATAGGAGAGGGAATGAATAAAATTTAAATTAATAAATGGAAATCAACGGACGTTGTTATTCAAAATAAACGCTGTTCGATGGTGTATATAGACAAACAAAACAGATATAATTAATATAAAAACAATGGACAATAATTATGGGGTATTAAAATATTTTACCCGTTACGAATATCGATTAATAACGTTCAACCTACACAATGTTGTGTGAGCGCACGGCGGCGCGGCGTATTCGTGTAAATAACTTTTATAAAAATATTACAACAATTTTTAATTAAAATATCAATAAAGAGAACGGTACGGGACGGGGGTCGCTGCGGCAGAATGAAAGTTCAGAGAATTCTAACGAAACTGCGCTATATACGGGAATTGATTCTTGTTTATTTATAGGCATATTTTAAAATTAAACGCTCAACGCTAATGCACTGAAAATAAATATTATTATTATTATTATTATTATTTCGTTTAATAATTATTTTAAATTAAGCAATATTTTATCCGTTTCGGAACTCTTAAGGGTCTTTTGATCAATTTGTTTGCGCTTCGGAAAAAGGATAGAGTTAATTAAATTTCAACTTTAAAATTTCAATCCAACAACGTTACAGTTTCGAAAACTAATGAATCGAGCGATGTAATATGCACACGTAGTATAATATAATATACATTTTAAGTGAGTAGCTTTACCGTTTTTCCTACGAAAAGTTTTTAAAAAGGCATTATTGCTTAACAGCTTATATAACTTATGAACATGAATACTTTTCAAAACGGTAAAATCTAATGATTTTCGGTTAAAAGCGATTTCGGTATATTGCAAGAGGGATAATATCGTGACGGTAGTGTGTAACGTGCTTTTAAAGTCGAGCCGTGCATATTATTCACGTTTAAAACAATTGCCGCGATTAGCATGGTATTTGACAGCGGAAAATTAAAATTTTAAATTATTATAATTAATGACCAAATCTGTAAGGGAGCACTTATGTCATTAATACATTAATTAATATTTTCTGTTTAATCAAAATACCGTGCTAGTGAAAATAAGACGTTTGTTATATCGATATCACTTGTATAATGACAGCAGTATTTATGCACCAAATGCGGGGAATTTCCTTTGATTTTTATTCATTTTTCAATAAGCATTTGACTTATATCCGAATAATATAACGATGGAAATTCGAATAGAAAACATTAATTATTCAAATTCAGAATTTATGCTCAGTATATTATCACTATTTTAATTACTGTTTGATTACAATTATAGAAGGAGTGTGAAATACTATAAAACGCGTATCGGGAATTTTACTTCAGTAGAATATAATGAAAGGGCGGGACCAGTTTCGCCCAACGAATTTTCGTCACTTAAAACTTGAATTTTTTTATCAATTATAATACAACATAATGTAAAATGCACTTATTAATTCACTAATGTGAATAGTTAATAAAATAAAAAGGTAATCTGCTAAACATGGACACTGTTTTGGACTGGAAAAAATTATATTAATATAATATAACGTATTATACACGTGATAAGATTCCTGTCATAATAGGCATTAGTTTTCAAAAAAAATAATAAATACAACTTCTACACATCGGCCAACACAGTTCATTTCAATTATTTTATTAATAACATAGAAGTACGTATTTTACAATAAAGTAAATTAATTTAAATTCTTTATTTTATAATATTATACTCTATACTATACCGTTATTCACTTTATAAAACCACTGACTGCTTAATTTTTAAACGACTTAGTTTGGCGTTACGGGAAAGGTCGAATTCGGGCGAAACGGGTCGCGCTCTTAACGAACGGTGTATAGGTACGAAATCACTGGTATTTCACTCGTGCAGGACGAGGCTCGAGAGTCGGCGGGTCCTTCGGTCAGCTTAGGTACGCGCGCGTGCGTATAAAAAGGCGTATTCATCGAATCTATAAATTATAGGACGCGCACAAAGCTTAGGTCGCGTCGGCAAACAATAAAACCGAGGGGGAAAAATAAGGAGAAAAAACAATACAGACTTCGAATGCGCTCGGTTCCGGCCCCCAATCCATTCGCCGCTCGTTGTTGTTTTCGTTATTATTATTATCGTTATTATTTTTAGCCGGAACAGCAGAATTTCGGGATCCGAATCACAATGACCCGAGTCCGAACGCAAACAACGCCGCGCGCGGTCGGGACCCCCGGGCGCCCTGCACCCCCTCCTCCCCACCGCGGGCACACATGTCGGTCCGAATGTAAATTCTACCTTTGGAAATGCTGAACAAAATATATCGTAATGGCCTTCGCCGGGTTCTCTCCGCGGTCGTTCTCTGCGCGAACGTAGGTATATAACCGCCACCGCCGCGCCGTACCCTTGGCTGCCAACCCGCCGGTACATAAACAACCGGCGGACGCGAGTAAACAACGAGCAAGATTTTATATTTTTCCTTCCGGACCGGTAGCGTGGATACGAACGCGAGAGGAGGAGAAAACAAGTGTTCTCTCTCTTTCTCTCTCTCTCTCTCTCTTTGTGTCTGTCTTTCATTTTTCCCTCCGTCTATTGGTATATATGTGCGTATACGCGATATTTTAGAGCACATTATATTATTAGAAATTATTGCCCCGGGGTCATTTGGAACGACGGCAAAGGCGGAGACCAGCACGAGGCTATATGTGTGTGTGTGTGTGTGTACCGTGGACGGAGGACTGGAATTTTCCGGAGTTCTGCGAGCGAGAGGACAAGCTGCGGGCACGAGCGGGCGGTGGTGCCAGGGTTCATATTGAAAGAAAACATCCCTTGTTGACCCTTTCGACTAACGAGATCCTCGCCCGGGGGCTGCTTTATTTCCACTATACTCTCGTCCGTCCGCCATACCGAAGTTATTTTTGTTCTCTCTCTCTCTCTCTCTCTCTCTGTCGTCCTTCCTTCCTACGCGCCCGTTTGTTGGTTATTTTTATTATTTATTTTATCGAAACGTAAGCTGTGCCAACACAAAAACGCGTTTGATTTAATTTCGTGCACAGGGTTTGTCGTATTATTTCGATATCGGTCGTTCGAAATGCAAAGCCAGGACCGCGACGGAGAGAAATGAATTGGGAACGTGCGAGTGTGAGATGAACTGTGGGAAAACCCAGAGAAAGAGAGAACTAAACGTGAAATCCCAACAACCAGCACAAACTACGCTATGATTTGAGACCAATTTCTTGCGCTTTATTATAATTTTATTAAATAATCTATTATAATCTGTCAATTATTTTGGCCGGATAAAAATATGAAATCGCATGGTATAGAAAAAATATGTTATTTGAAAAAAGAAAATAATAATTACAAAAGGCAATATTATGTAAATTAATTGTACATATTAACTGAATTATACGGAGAGAAAAATATAACGAATTGAATGGATTGCAACTAGTAGATTCAGGGTTTCATAATATGCATTAATAATTATCTACATATTTTTTTTCTTAATTAGTGTCAAACGGAAAATTTTTATAAGAATTCTATTAAATCTGCGTTTTTCAACCACGTCAATTGGAATAATATTATTTTTAAATTTACTCATCGCTTCCGTTAGAGATGCAGTAATAAGTAAAATGTACTTATTTTTTCTTCGTATTTTAATCGAGTGAGAAGTTTTTTGAAACGTCGTCTGAATGGTCACGTGGGTTGTGAAAATAATACGAAAAAGAAGTGAAAAAAAAAAACCGTACTTTATTATGTACGAATGCGTGTACGACAACATTATACGCCACAGCGGCAGTTTCATTTTTAATATATCATAAATAAAAACGTTCTGCGCGTCGTGTCGCAGACTGATTTTGAATCTGAAGAATGATTTTACGAGTTGTACGAAAAATATTCATGGGAACTCGTTCCAGATGTTAATCAAAATATACATTTTTTTTTCTTCTTCTTCTACTTCTCCCGAAGTCTCTGCGGGATTGTTGTGGAACGTGTAAAAAGGGTAGAGAAATGTTATTATTATTATTATTATTATTTTTTTTTTATCTCGCATGCATATTTTAGTAACTCGAAAACAACGATGAGTGGAAACGCGTGTTATGACGTGTAGTAGCCAACGAATGTCTCTTTAAAAACTAAAAACTAATACTTGCATGTGTGGAAAGTTTATAATCCTCAGATGTTATGTGAAAAAAAGAAAGAACAACAATAATAATTTAAAAAAAAAACAAAAAGAAAAACTGTAAAAGAGTATACAATTTCCATTAAATTTCCTAGTTTCCATTGTAATGCGATGTAGTTGAATTTAGTTTCCAAAACTGAGTTTGTATTTTACCGCACATTTCAAAGAACTTGTTCGAACGTGAGCCAGATAATTACACTAATTTTGTAATTCACCGCCGCCACTGCCAGCCACGTTGCATTGAGTCATCCGAATTTACGCACTTAAGTCTTGATAAACATTTCAAAGGGTAAAAATAAGGGGGAAATACGCACGAGAAATATACCTGTTGACTCTAACTGCAGTCTGCGGGTCACGCGCGCGTTCACGACGACGACAACAAAACGCAAATGAAAGAACGGTATTGATCTAGAAAGTATAAAATACATATTTTTCTCTTTTCTTATTTAAATAACAGTCGCCCGGGGCTCGTTCAAATCGCAGATTAATACTACACTGTTATTATATAGAAGTTTGAGGTCTGTTTTGAACGAAGAGAGAGCGAGAGAGAAAGAGGAGAAGTGGAAAAAATTTAAATGTCGAACAGTGATGTAACTTACGTGAAATAGAGATTTTTTCAAAAGACTCCGTGGCAATACTTTTTGAATCGTATACATGTGTTTAATGTGTGTGTGTGTGTGTGCGCGCGCGCGCGTTTTTGTGTGTGTGTGTGTGTGTAAAAGCGGAGAGAAACAAAGCCGGCCGAAAGAAAAAATAATATTTCTCCAAACGTCTCTTGCGCGCGCTTTGCGGATTATTGTCACGGGTTGCAGAATGGAAGAAGGAAAAAAAAAACACTTAAAAAGTCCATTTTATTTTTCGAAAAGTAAACACAAATAAACAAAATAAAATAAAAGGTTAAGGGGAATATTTTAATCGCATGAGCGGACTGGGGTTTTTTTTTATCATTTATTTATTTTATTTCACTTCGAGAATATTTCTGGTCCATGGGACACGAGTTTTTTCACTCTCTTCTGGGAAGGCCTCAAAGGATCGCGCGCACGCACGCACGCTCCTGTGCCAAACTACTATTACGTTCCAAATGTCCGTGCCGGACGTTCGTGACCACTCCAAAGTGTACGTGACCGCGTTTACGAGGCTGCATACATTATTGCTACACCCGTTGTATATAAATAATAATAATAATAATAATAATAATAATAATAATATTAGTAATAATGAAATATAATGTATCCCAATACGCTCAGGATCTCGAGGTACCGAGGGTGTAGCTGTGGTGCTAGTATAAATGGTGTTCTAAAATATAAACGGTCTTTGAATCGACACTAGGATTTTGTTTTCTATTTCACTGATTTGATATCGATTCCATACCCTACCGTGTTTATTAAGGGAATTGAAAGCGCTGATTTGCTGTCTCTGTTTACCGCACGCGCAGTCTGTTGAAAGTAACTGGAAGCGGAAGTAAAATTCACCATGAACCGGAAGTCAAATTTTAATTTTAGTAACATATTTCAATTCCTTATTCTCTTCTCTAGGTTTTGTAGGAAACAGACTTTCGGTATGTTACATATTTTTTAATGTAGTTACGAAATAATTGTCTCTCTTTACAAAATAAAATATAGTTGTCATAAAAAGTAATAAAATTGAAAATCCGTTCCCAAAAATGCTTATAAAAATGAATAAGAAATTTAAATATATTTTCGAAATCAAAATTTTTTATTTTTTTTTATTTTTTAATAGTTTGTACATATTATATACAGGGACAGCAAATCACCGTTTCCAATTTCCCTAACAACCTTTCTATTACTCCGAGATTTCAATGATATTAGTTCCACCAGGTTGAAAAATCTAACTTAATACAATTATTTTGAATTGCGTAATCATCTTCACATTTCCATTTTAGGTCGCACTAGTGATGTGCCACTAGAAATATTCCTTCAAAATGTTTTAAATACATTTCTCGAATACGGCTGTATCATTAGCGTGAGACAAACAGTATTAGTAAATGTACTTTATTTTGCGCTAATAATTTGGCTACACTGCTTTGTCAATCAATTTAATATTGATGAGCATAAAAAGATGAAAATTGAAAGTATCTTTGATTTTATTTTTCACAGTTTTATCAGTTTTATGTTAATATTATCATAAAATCACTGGTTTCTATAATTTTATATACGTAGGTCCGCATTATTTACCCATTCAGTATTCATTACATATTTTAATTTCTGTATGTGTATAACATTATATTTTATATACACTTGTTTTATAATTATATAGTACATTGAAATTAAAACATTTATACATATTGGCTTATCAAATTTTCAAATGTAAGTAATATAGTAATAAAATTTAAACATAAAGGTATACTATATATTTTATTAAATTAATCATAATTTAAAATATGTTTATAAACATAATGTTCCCGGTAAATTTCCGAATCTGGGGAATATTCCAGGGGAAGTTCCCATAGCTGAATTCCCGGGAATCCGCACATTACTAGGTCCGACGAAGCTTTTTCTATTCTCATAATTTCCAAATTTCTAATTCCCATACTTTCGAGGTAAAAATGCTGTGTACACTGTACACTCGCTGAGATAATATTATTATTTCTGCTTCTTTGGAATTTGAACTATACATTTTGTACGTACATTTTGACATTGCACTTCTTAGTAACACGTTTTCATGTTAACCACGTTTCCAAGAGGGTTCAAAATTAGTTTTATAAAATGGATATATTTATATAAATGTATATTTTACATATCATACAAATACATACATATTATAATATATACATACACACACATTATACATTGTACAAAATATGATCATTTTTCTTCTCTTTTCTCTGTTTCTTGAAAATATATTTTTAACTGTTCACACGTAACTGCGCTGTGACACTAGGTGCACTTTGGATGACATCAAAAATATGTACACAAAGTTTATCACCCCCACCCATCGCCCCCTTTTTAAAACCACCACTAATTCAGGGTATTCAATACCTAACCCTTAGCTTTCACGTTATGCGATTGTCGTGCCTGGTCGTTTTAACGAAACTAACTTTAGAGCGATGATAACAACTTAGTCGATTAAATAATGCGCCGAATTTTTGTTGTTTTCGTAAAATAGCCAACGTTAATTTTTAAACGTTAAAAATAGTAGAATCGAATAAATGTCAAATCCATGCGACTGAAAATTACGAGTTTAAAATATTTTAAATCATTATTTTATAAGCGGGTGGTTTGTATTGGATCGCGTGGATCCGATTATAGATTCAGTCGTAGTTGGGTGACGTGCGCACGAGAAACTTGGAAATTATTGGAAACTCCAAACAAACATTTCGCCATAATATTATCAAGAACTGACTTGTATACTGCGCGTTCAATTAATAAGTGTTTACGGCGTATTTCTCCTGCTCCGTTCCTCATAGTGGATAACTATTTAAACGTTAAAATGATTTTATTTTTTATTTTTTTTTTTTATTCCAAATTAGTTTTCGTCGAATACAAAATCAATAACCGTTTTACATGCAACATCCTGCCTTTGGTCAACCCACTCCTCCTATCACTTTTCAAAGTTAAATTGTCTTTTAAACTGTTGAATTAATTGTTGTGATTTTACTTGAAAACGAATGGAAATAACTCGGTCTGAATAGAAAAACTGAATTTGTAGAGAATCCGATAAAATTACTTGCAGTTTTGAAATAGATTGATATGCGTTTAAAAAAACGTTTTAACAGTATCAGTAATAATAATAACATTATACTTGAAACGTAATTAAGATACAAATACAGCTAATTCGCGATGTAACGAAACTAGGTAAAACGAAAATGTAGTTATAACTAGTTTATAATGCATTAAAAAAAGTTAAAATATGTAAAAAATAAAAAAAATATGAGACTCGAAAACAAAAATTCAATTTTAAGAAATTATAAAATTTAAGTATCCTGAGTTTTGATAATTTAATGTTTCTTTTACGAATATTTGTTACTTTATCTCTTATTGTTAAATAATACTGTGGCGTTTTGGTGTATTTTAACGTCCAGAGGTTTAAATTTGCTTATTTTCTACAACTGATTATTTGCAAATATTAAAATACAAGGTTTTTCAATAGGTCTGAAAAATTTTATCAGACAATTTTTTGAGATACTGTCGAAGTTCAGTGAACTGATACTTGGTATTTTTGTAAATTTTAAGTGACAAAAGTCAAAATGAATTCAATTTTTTCAACAAATTACACGCAACGCGCTCAGAATACCCGTTAACATCCGTCTACGTCAAAATACATAGGTTAACATTTTTGGATAAATATTATAGAATATTTTCTGTTTTTACCAATCGTCGTTGCTAAAAAATACAGCATAAAATATGCATTTTACGAGCTTATAGTGAAAATATGCGATAATATGCATTTTATTCAAAACGTACAAAACAAATCAACCACCATTTAATTCAACATTATGTGAATACAAACAAAAGCAGTAATCAGAAGTAGCAAAAAAGACATGCCAATTCATATAAATCTTAGCCCTAGTTATAACGAATAAAACCACCGTTCCATCGAAAATCTCGTGATATAACGAAAAATTAAATGAGTAAATAAATATAAAAAAATATTTTTGGCCAAAGCTCTCGTGATATATAACAAATTTTTACAATTCTAAAGGTAACTATTATGAATTTTCAATTACAATTAAGATAAAAATGATACAGTAGTCAGTACTTATATAGCGGTTTTATCAAAATGTTTTAAAAACGCATAGTTTGCAATTATGATGTTTTTCTGTCGATCATCGTGTGATATTTTATAAATAAGAGGTATTCACAATTTTTCAACCTACGGCTCCCCCCCCCCTCGTCTTTTCAAACCACAGCAGCATAAATATTAGTATAATTATACGATAAGTAATACCAATTTGTCATGTGTTGAATGACAATTCAATTTTAGAAAATCTGTTCCTTTTGAATCTCGTTACCAAAATTTTGCTTTTTTAAGCTCTCGTCATAACGAATTACGATGTAACGAATTCTCAATTGAAGGATTTTTATTTTCTCGGTCCCTTGAAATTCATTTTATCTCGAGTTGACTGCATATCAAAACCATAATGACATTTATACATTATTGTTTGAAAACCATGGGCATTCGATTGTTTTGAATCTCGATCGCCTAGTTGGCCAACACATGATCGTGATAAAGTATCACAGTATAATTATTATATAGCGCGGACTGTAGAATTATGTAATTCGGTTAATTCAATAGTATTAGCATGATGTCGAAAAATATTTTTTGATATTAAATAATGAACTCGTGATATTGCACGATTAATAATTTAATGCCCGTGTGGCGAGTAGGCCTTCTTAACGGTTACCGCGGGGTTGTCTGAAACTTCAAAGGCAGCACAGTACGTGTTACCCATTGTCCGAAATCGGGTTCGGGTCTCGTGATTGACCGGGAATTCGTGTCCGTTGTCCAATAACGATTGTGGACTCATCGTCCGTGTATCGTTGCCCCGCGAGTACAGCCCCCGCCATACAGTGATCGAAAACGCAATGATCGACAGGCGTATAAAAATGAAGTCATTAAAATGAGTTTGAAAGTGTCTCATTATACACGACCAATAAAACATGAAATTATAAACAATTAATAAAATAGCACCTATTATAGTGGTTATCAGTATACGATTCAAATATAAATATATATATATATATATATATAATCGTCAGTAAATCTAATTAGGATTATTAACTAATTGTTAAAGCGTGCTCGTTGAAACACTAATATTAGAGGTTTAATTTTAAACTTTGTATTCGTATATTAAAATATGGATATTCAAGCTGTATATAAATAAAAATATTAATATATTTATTTTTGAGTGTCGAAATGTACATTATAAAACCATTGCAAGCAAAAATAGGGTTTTTTTTTAGACGTTTTGAATATTTCAAAGTCCAATCTAAAAAATTATCCAAAATTATCGTTAATGTGTAGCATAGTTTTATAGTGTAAATTCTAAGATCTCTAGTGATATGATCTTTTTTTTTTTTTTACCTTGCCTCTGTCTTATTTATTTCATGTTTTCCAAGTAGTTCTGATAAACCTCCAATAATTACACGTTTAACGATTTATTTTTATTCTCACGCGGTTAGAGGCCCAATAAACCTCCTAAATTGTGAAACAAGAAATTATTTACTTCAAATTTTGAAACAGAAATGTGATGGTAGTAACTGGGAATCAGAATTTGAAAAAAAAAAAAAGTTGTCAAAAAATTAAATATAACTTTACCAATTGTACTGTCGAGGCTAAGAGCAAAACGTACGCTTTCTGGATTTTATCGCGCTAATAATCTGTGGCTAGAGAAAGAGTCTAGTCATCATGACGTCTGAAATCTCACGAGCAGCTGTATTCTCTGATTTTTGTAATTTCGTTCACTTAATATTGCGTTTTCGACCACTGTGCGCCGCCACTGCCACCGGCCCGTTCCGATCAGTTGCCGGCGTGCGGTCGTGCATACACGGGACCGACTCGCGAGGAGAAACACAACGGAAATGAAAAAATATAATAAAAAAAAAAAAAAGACAAAAAGCGGTGTACACACCCCATTGTAATATAAATGTGGCTTTTTCCCCGTTGCGCGGGGTGTGGTGGTTGGCGGTTGGGGTCTTTGCCTGCGCCGCAGAAGAGCGGTGGCAGGTTTTCGCGAACGCGCGCAGCAGATGTTAACAACAGACTGTGGTCTACTTTTCGTTTTAAATGTTAATTTCGATAAACCAGTGAAATTTCACGGCGGTATGACCGTTCCTCTTTTTTTTTTTTTTTTATTTTTTTATGCGCGTTTTATACTTTTGATAAAACGTTTAAACGTTTTTTCCCTTCTTCGAGAGAACCGAGAATACCGACTTTTTTTTTCCCCCAAAACGAAACGTTCGATGCCGCATTCCATAATATCTATTCGCGCACGCGAAACGATCGTCACACAACTGCAGTGGTGGTGGGTGGAAAAAAATAAAATAAAAATAAACAACTGCATAGATGTGTAAGTACAGGTATAATATTATGAATCGCGAGTTTTGATCCAAAAGATTCCGTGTGAGTATTTTGTGAAATTCACTTTTTCTTTTATACGGGCTACGAATTGTATCGCGCTTTATTCTAGCTAGTAAGGAGTTCAAATACGTTAAGAATCAACAACGTTATTCAGTGCAAAACAGTTAAATTTAACTTTAAAATAATTTTATGACAAACCTCTTAGAAAAAACTGCGTATAATTAATTTAATTTTAAAACAAAAAGGTTCAATCTAAGTAAAAAATTATTAAATTTGAAAAGAAAAGTTCTATGTGGCATAATATTTTACATACTTTTAGTACATTCTAGTATTTTATTATTTTTTGTGCCCAAAGGTTTTCTCTTTAAAACTATTTGGTTCTAAGTTGGGTTATATCAATATTATCAAATAACCAATTTCTTAAATAACTATTGAGTTATAATTTTGAATTTTTCGATAATATTTTTGTTCAAATTGAATAACTAAAAGCCGAAAAATATTCGAATCCACTTAAATTTGTTCTCTTGAAAAACATCGTTTTTACATGTAGACCGGGTAAAACGACCTTTTGGAGCCAAACCCTAGAAATAGTAAGAACTTGATGTTCATGAAGTTGATCTTTTAAGTTCAACATTTACTATTCATACTTAACTCATATATTCTAAATCATTTGTAATTATTTGTAAGCTCAAGTTCATTATTTGTAAATACAGTCGTTTTTAAATTATCAACGAAAGTTGATTAATTAATTGCCGATTTTAAACAAGGTGACTCAAAATACTGACCTTGGCCTTAACACTTACAAAGAGTGTATATAATTTTTCTATGGGCAAAGTTCAAAAAGGCACATTGAATCACGGGCTTCTACTTTGTGGAGCGATGTGACTAACGAATTCAGATTTTGAGTGGTTGACTTCAAATTCGAAGAAAATTTGGAAGTATATTAGGTAGCCGTTTGAGGATGATAATTTATTGAGAGGAAACTTAAAAATTTTGATTTTGGGCTTATGACTACTCGCAAATAGCTAATGAAATATTATTATTAGCATAAAAAGTAACAAAATCAATATTTTCAATTTCAGAATGTCAAGTTGACCTTTAATAAATTTTAGTGGATAATTAAAAACAGTTGTACTTATAAATTACGATCTCTAGTTGGCAAATGACTTACAAAATATGGGTAAAGTATAAATAATAAATATTGAACTTTCTAACTTCACGGAAATGGGTACACGTTACGCGTTTTCTTCGATAAATTAAAAGGTTTTTTTAGATTCTGAATGAAGTGAAGAAGCTAGTGTTTCTACAATGATGTTTATTTTTATTTATTTATTTATTTATTTTTTCTGTGTACAACTTTTTGTATAGAAATACTTGTCCAAAAGTTTCGATCAATAACTTTTTGAAATCGGATTTGCCTCTAGATTGTACTTTAAAGAGGTCATTTTTTGAATTTCTCAATTCTT
>JAIPRM010006418.1:0-18718 GCA_025469315.1 Stegophylla sp. TES_Ste_2020 | reverse complement strand
ATAATGAATGCGTAAAACCCTTTTCAAATATCTTCGAGGCATTGGGGTCAATATAGCCATTTAATTTTTTTTTTCAGTATTATCATTATTAACACTTTTATTTTTTATTTTATCAGTATTGTAATTATTAACATTTTTATTATTATCATAATTTTTAAAACTTTTATATGAAAATAATTTAAGTAATTTCTGTATTGAATGTACTAATATGATTTATTTAGCAAAATAAAATAATATTTATTTAAGGAAAATCTCTTATATAGGTAATGTAAAATTCATTTAATATAATTATATTATATTATACTTTAATATATGTCTATTAATAAAATCATTGCCAACTTAATTTTTAAACATCGACAATATTTCGGTTGAGCGTAACGGGTTAGTACGTATGTATTGAGTGTCGGTCGATTGTCCTGTCGGTTGATTGTCCGTGTCGGTCGATTGTCCGTGTCGGTCGATTGGTTGTTGGTCGATTGGGTGTCGGTCGAATGACCCGGATCCATTATTTACATAACTCATTTTTTATGTTTTTACATAAAATTATTTAAAAATACATGCCACCTAGTAATTATGATAATTATATCAATATTTAAAACTAAAAGTTTACAGTTTTATATAAATAAGTAGTCATTATAATTTTATTTGAAATTATTAAAAATATAATATAATTTCCTCTCTTGAAAAAAATAAAAATAATACCTAACAATATTAATTAATTAAAACATTTCAAACACAAATAAAATAGTTAATTAATAACATCTCGTTCCAACTTATTCTCGGGATTACGAGTCATCTAAACTTCTAAACAGTAAAAATTTGATTTCATTGGTAGATTAGAAATTATCAATGTTAGCCTTACATGCATATCAAAGGTAACCCAGCGAATATTTTTATAAATATAATAATTACGATTATAAAGAAAGAATATTCGAAATCAGAATTTTTTTTATGGTATAGTAGACAATAATAATATTTAATTATTTTTCAAAGAGGAGAAGATTTTCTTAATATTACTTCAACCTTTTTTAATTGAGACTGGTTTTTAAATAAAATCGTATATCAATTTGTAATTATGCGTTTTACCAGTAGATAATATGATAAAAATATATTTAACTAATATGATATTAGGAATTGAATATTAAAAAAAAGCCGGACATTCTTTGCACGATGGGTGTTCTTAGCACAACGGGTGGGGATTCTCTTAACTGGAGTATTGAATTTTAAAGAAACGATAAATCATTTCTTTAATAAAACGATTCTGAACAAAGGAAGTGAATAATATAAAAAATAAATGAGAAAAAAAAATGTTAGAAAAGTATCTAAAATTTTTTTTTTATATTTTCAAAATTATTTTGTGACAAAATCTTTCTTATATTATTTTCTATCTATAATAAAATCTATCTATAATCGAAACATCTGGATTATGCCTATCACTCGTAAATATTATTGACTGTGATATCTTAAATTATGTTGTAGGTATAATGTATATGTATGTATGTATTATTCGATATTTTAGGAAAACCAGCCTGGGCCATTCGAATTAAACTACTTTGGTGTGTTGATGCAAAATGGAAATCTAACTATTTTTAATAGTTTCACAGAAATAGAAAATGAAAAAAACATAATATATAAATGTATGGCATCGAATAAAATCAGCAGTGTAGTTTTATTCTATTCTTTGAAATGCTGCAATAGTAAGTATATTTCATAAGAAAAATGTTGTGGATTTGACATTGATAAACCAGACTTAGAAGAATAAAAAACAAGTTCTGATCTGATTGTTCATTATCATTTAATAAGATTTATCAGGCGCGGATTTAGAGTGGGGGGGCTATGGGTGCTCGAGCACCCCCTGTCACATCAACCGCACTACTATACAAAATTATATAAAGTTCTTAATTGACTGAAAAATATGATATATTTTTTTTAAGCAATCGCTTGCCACATTTACGTGAAATTGAAATACAATAAAATGTAGATAAATATATGCATTATAAAAAATCTGGACATATTTCTCACCATGGGCTTTATTCGATCCTTGGGTGGAATTTGTAGGCATGTTAAATTTTAAAGAAACGATAGATAATTTTAAACTTTAAAGGCATTTTTGTCAACCCCCTGTCACATCAACCGCACTACTACACAAAATTATATAAAGTTCTTAATTGACTGAAAAATATGATATATTTTTTTTAAACAATCGCTTGCCACACTTACGTGAAATTGAAATACAATAAAATGTAGATAAATATATGCATTATAAAAAATCTGGACATATTTCTCACCATGGGCTTTATTCGATCCTTGGGTGGAATTTGTAGGCATGTTAAATTTTAAAGAAACGATAGATAATTTTAAACTTTAAAGGCATTTTTGTCAACGATTGAGTAGTTTTTCAAAAATTTTGAACAAACTATTGAAAATTATAATTTATAGAATTTCTATATGAAAAAAAAATAAACATTATTGTTAAAACACTAGTTTCTTCACCCTACTCGAAATGTAAAACGTAAAATTAACTGAGTATAATATCATAAATATATTGAACAAATGAAGTGGAAATGTATTAAATGTTTTTTTTTTTTGTAATAGATATATAAATATATAATTATTATAAATCGAGATTTATAATAAGGTGTAATTAGTAATTAGCTGCTATTAGTATTTAGGTAGTTCTATTGATTGAGCACCCCCTATTTATGATTTCTAGATCCGCGTCTGGGATTTATCTTGAAATACATAGGCGTGCGCAGACGTTAATGGCAGGGGGGGCAAAATTTTGCTTTGTCAACTATTCTAACGATGATGCAGAGATATTTTTAGGGTAGAATAGATTCTATTTAAAGTAAGTCATAAACAATAAAGCCATAACAAAAAATTTATGGGGTATTCTGCGTCAAATCATATGGTCATCTACCTGACCTCTTCAGATTTATGTGAAAAAAAATTGTATTACCCTTCATTTGGTATTGTATGATGCGTACATTTTTTTGGAATATTTGTTTTCCATAAAATGATTAAAATAACGTCAAATTTACAGGTTAAAAAAAGTTTCGAAAATTACAAAATAATTTACGAATCATACAGTACTAAATGAAGGGTTATATACTTTTTTCACAGAAATCTGAAGAGGTCAGGCAGATTGGTCATACGATTTGACGCAGAATACCCCACATATTTCCAAATCTTACTAAAATCATCTAATCGTCTTTTATACAGATTTCGTAGTAGCATTTAATATTGAACCGAAATTATTTTGTATTTTATTTTAATTAATAAATTACTGTTGCATTTCCATATGATTTTTTCAAATAGAATTATTCAATCAAATATTTCTCCACTTACGATTCTCTTTAATGTTGGTTTAGAAAATGCAGTTTTTATTCTATGTTACATACATTAATAATTAATGTAAATATAATTACAAGCCAACAAAAAGCAATAAATTATTTAAACAAAGCTGAAAACAGTATGTAAGAGTTTTCATTTAGAGTAAAGTTATCTGTGCTTGTATAATTATTATCAGTTATCTGCACTTTTAAAAATAGTTTTAGCTAAAACGTTTATCGACAAAATAACACTAACCACTTGCCTGTAACAAAAATTGAAAATGTTTAACAATGATGAATTGAAACTTTTTAATTTTAATATCACAAATCATGGTCAAATTATTATTGTAGTATTTATATGAATTTCGATTTATGATTGCCTCAATAACGATTGATTTAATTGCCTATTATTTGTAATCTACCTACTTTATGTAGAAAAAAGTTCAGCTCGCAGGAGGGGCAGCTGCCTACCCTGACCCTCCCGTGCGCACGCCTATGTTGAAATGAAAATCTTAATACATAGAACATGAATAGTAGTGCTCTGCCGTTTCTCTTCCATTGCTAACTCTTAATACGAAAATGCTTTCATTATCATTTAATAATAGGATTTATCTTGAAAGTTGAAATGAAAATGTTTACTAAAATAAGTTTAATGTTTGTGATTTTTTTTTTTTTTTTAGATGACACGAATAACGAAAAACTAAAAACAACGTGAATGCAATTATTATAAAGAATAGTTATAGTCGCATAATGTGTTAATGGACTTTATCAATGGACGTAATCAAGCACTACCGACTAGAGTTCCAGTATTAATAATATTCATACTTATTGCTAATTTTATTGAAATTTCTGATACTATTATTATTCCTCTTTCAACTCTGTGAACGTAATGTTAATTACTTAAACATAATTATTTTGTAGATATCAATGTAAAAAAATTTATTTTGTTTCAGAATAAGTTTGTTCGCATTTAGGGCAATTATTAGGTTTTTTTTTTTTAAAGAATATTGAACACAAGGTAAGGGACAGACACGTACACAAAAAAAAAATTCGTGGGGGAGGGGGTTTAATAAAATAGTAACGCTGCAGTTAAGAAATCTTCTCTGCAGTCATAGTAACTTTTAGTGCAATATCTGTGTTTCGATCTATTATAATATTATAGTAAAAACTAATTTGGTAATGTAAAATGAACTTTTGAAAAAATTTCGCTAAGGGTTTGAAACCCTAACCCTCCCCCCACAGTATATGTGCCTGGCGAGGGATATCCACTTATAAAAATAAAAAAATACAAAATTATAGTTTTTCCCGAATATGAATGATTCGACTATAAACCCTTGATAAGTAATACAATTGGTTTTTCTAAAATAAATCATAAACTAATAATTTATTAATTGAGGTAATTTAACATGCACGTAGCAAATATTATTCATTTTAATATTACGACAATAAGCATTACATTGTATTCATTTAACTCGACACAATAATTGTACGCAGCTAGTCTACATTATTCCAAAATCAGACAAATTTAAATCTGTTACAAACAGTTCTGACACACCATTATTATTATTTTACATAATATGTGTTTGTGAATTCCGTTTCCAACAAGTGACCAATAGCCAATAGGTCCTATCCAGCTGTTATGCAGTTTAATTTAACTGATTTGATTTATAAAACTACGGATTATTTAACTAAAACCATTTATCATTCCATACTTGTATTCCCGATATAGGACCTTATTACTGTCCATTGTACATTTTTGTACCACCCTGACGTATTTTTTTCTGTATGCCGTCGGTGATTTTTAAATTCATTTAATTGAGATGGTTCGCTGAAAGTGCATTGTTCAAATTAAAAAAATAATAAATATTAATATTATGGTTTTATATGATTCACTTACGATACGTGTTTAATTTATAAGTTTTTGTGTAATTTATTCCATTAACTAAATGTTATTGCTATACAAATTTGTAGCTTCTTCATTATCAGTGAAGACGTTTTTAAAATGAAGCAGAATACTGTCAATAATACATAAGATTCATTATCACTGCGTTTGTTCTGAGTCATAAAAAGTAATAATAAATATTTGTAAAGCATTTAAAATCTATTCTGATGTACAGGTTTAATCTTATATTCCTGTGCGACAGTAATTCTCCATTTTAGCCTCTAAAATACGAATCAAACGATTTGTTCTATGGATATATTGACCAATAACTACAGGACTTGTTGACGAATTCTTGATATGTACCAAATCTGAAAATTTTGATGGTTAAAATTTTGACACAAATGTATTTTTCTTTATACAATTTGTAATGCAATATTGGTAGATGATAATATATTTTAGTAAATCACAGATTGGCACTAACCGATTTTATGAAATTTATTGTTATTATAACGATACAAGATGGTTTCAAATTTTTTTTTTATTATTTACTTAAAATTTTCATCCCTTTCTTAAAATCTTTTTTTATTTTCATAAATGTTCTTACTCTCATAAACACGTATATTTGTTTTTATTTTTTTGTACCTGTTAAAGAAAGTATTTTTGATGTAATTTGTTGTCAATTATAATTAATAAATTTATGTGCAATTAGTTGTTTAAATCTCTCATATAGGAATACATTCTTTACTCCCACGGAATTGTCTAATATTGTGAGATTAATTTGTTGGTCTTAATTTGAACACATTAAAAAAAAAAAGTGTGTATTTCGCTCGTCGGGGTGTTCTGCGCATGACGGGTGGGATTTTCTTGACGTGTATATTGAATTTTAAAGAAACGATAAATCATATCTTCAATGAAATGATTCCGAACGAAAGAAGTTAATAATATAAAAAATAAATGAGAAAAAAAAAATTGTTAGAAAAATGTCCAAAATTTTTTTTTCACATTTTCAAAATTTTCTTGTGCCAAATTTTTTTTTATATGATTTTCTATCTATGTTTAAATTTTCATATAATTTGAATCAAAAAATGATGGTTTCCGATTCGTTTTTGTCAAATTTTGGGTAGTTTTTTTCAAAAATGTAAGTGAAAAATTGAGAAATTCAAAAAATAACCTCTTTATAGTACATTCTAAAGGCAAATCCGGTTTCAAAAAGTTACTAATCGATACTTTTGGACAAGTATTTCTATACAAAAAATTGTATTTAGAAAAAATAAATATAAGAAAAAAATAAACATTATTGTAAAAACACTAGCTTCTTCACTTCGTTCAGAATCCAAAATATTTATGTGTGTGTGTATGTATATAAATAAATTTAAACATAGTGGACATTCCATTTTTTTAGATTCTGAACGAAGTGAAGAAGCTAGTGTTTTTACAATGATGTTTTATTTTTCTTTATTTTTCTTATTTTATATATTTTTTTTTCTGTGTACAACTATTTGTATAGAAATACTTGTTCAAAAGTTTCGATCAATAACTTTTTGAAACCGGATTAGCCTCTTGATTGTACTTTAGAGAGGTCATTTTTTGAATTTCTCAATCCTTCAATTTTTTCTTTTTGAAAAAAACTACCCGAAATTTGACAAAAACGACTCGGAAACCATCATTTTTTGATCCGAATTTTATGAAAATTTAAAAATTGATAGAAAATCATAGAAGAAAGTTTTTGGCGCAGGAAAATGTTGAAAATGTGAAAAAAAAATTTGGACATTTTTTAACATTTTTTTTCTCATTTATTTTTTATATACTTCTTTTGTTCAAAATCGTTTCATTGAAGAAATGATTTATAGTTTCTTTAAAATTAAATACACCCGTCAAGAGAATCCCACCCATCGTGTGAAGAACACCCATCGTGCGAAGTATGTTCGGCTTCTTTTAACTAGTTCTTGGTTGGAGTGGACCTTCCTCGAACACGTTGTAAGTTATTATTTTGACAGAATTTCGTAGTTTTACATAATATTACGCAATTAAATGCATGAAAAAAATAATTGGTACAACCGATCTTTATGAAACCTGGTACTTAGTTGAAGATTTACATTGCAAATATTTTGGTGTAAGAAAATTTTTCACCGACAAATAATTAAAAATTTTACAACGTTTTTATTAAAAAAAAAAAAAAAAATCGTAAAAAAATACGGAAAAATTACTACAAAAATATTAAATACTGTAAAATATAAAAATAAACATGGATTACTTTATAACTAATTAATAATATTAGACTATTACTGGACATTTGCAATAATTTAGAGAATTTTATTCGATGTACATATTTTTGGAAAAAGTTATTTCTAGAAATAGCTCAAAACTCAGAGATTTCCATAAAAAAATTTAAATGCCAATTACGCTAATGGCTGAGAGGTTAACCATATATTAATTTATAATAATAGATATTTATTGCATTTTTAATTTTTATTAAGCCATTTATCACCTCATACACATACGCGCGCGCGCGCACGCACGCACGTACACAAATATCAAATACTCAATATTTAGATTCTGAACGAAGTGATTAGTGAAGAAGCTTATGATTTTACAATAATTTTTATTTATTTATTATTTTTTTCACTTTCTGTGAACTCTTTTTCGTATAGAAATACTAGTCCGAAAGTATCGATCAATATCTCAGTAGCACCAGAACTGTACCTAGATGGTACTTTAAAGAAGTCGTTTTTCGAATTTCTCAATACTTTTTCCAAAAACGGGGAAAAACTGTCAAAAAATTGACAAAAATGGCAAAATAAGCAATTACCGAAATTTCCGTAAAACTGAAAATTACTTTTTGACATAACTTCAAAAATAATGCAGCTAGAGACTTGAAATTTTTACCAACCACTAAAAATAGCTACAAAAACATGTCATAAAAATTTCAAAAAGATTTGTAAATTTTGAAAATTTTGGGAACTTCCCACTTTTATTTAGTTTTTATGTAATAAAATTTTTGATTTTAGATTCTGAACGAAGTGAAGAAGCTTATGATTTTACAATGATGTTTATTATTTTTTTTTTATTTTTTCTCTTTCTGTGAACACTTTTGTATAGAAATACTTGTCCAAAGTTTCGATCAGTATCTCTAAAGAATTGGAATCACACCCAAATGGTACTGTAGAGAGGTCATTTTTCCAATTTCTCAATACTTTTTCCTAAAACGGAGAAAAATTGTCGAAATATGGCAAAATACGCAATTCCTGAAGTTTTCGTAAAACGGAAAATTATTTTTTGACATAACTTCTAAAATAATACAGCTAGAAACTTGAAATTTTCATCAACTATTAAAAATTGTCACGAGAATATTTTATAAAAATTTCAACAAGATTTGATCAATTTTGAATTAAGTACGGCATTTTGAAAATTTTGGAAATTTCTCATTTTTTGTTAGTTTTTATGCAATAAAATTTTTGATTTTTAATATTAAGACTTGAAAATTTAATATGTTCTCACTGACATGTATGTCTAAATGATCTGAAAAAATCTCAAAAATCGTTTGTCAACTTTTCTTTTATACTCGTTTGAAGTTAGAATTTCGACTTAATTAATTAGTTTTACTTAAAATTACCCACTTTAACTTACATATAAGAAAATTGGCGTAACCGATTGTTTTGAAATGTGGTGCCTAGATAGAAAATTTGATTGCTAATATTTTGGTGCAATAAAATTTCTTACGGACGAATAATTAAACATTTTACAAGGGTTTGATTGATAAAAAATTGGAGAAAATACAGACAGATATTGCGAAATATTTATATATTATAAGCATTTAATTACTGAAGGTTGATAATGTTTTATTGCATCTTATGTATTTTTCGATACTGAATACGATGGTGTGAATTAAAATCCACATGCAACAATAGTTTTTTATTTATTTTATTCTATTTTGAAAATTCAATATTTTCGGTTATTAATTATTATACTACATATCTACTAATTCACCTACATGGTCATGTTATGTGCTGCGGCCTAGTGGTAAAGAACCTGGCCTAGCATGCCCACAGTACCAGGTTCGAATACAGCCGAGCTTTCCGAATTTTTGCATTTTTTTTCTTTATATTATTAACTTCCTTCGTTCAGAATCGTTTTACTGAAGAAATGATTTATCGTTTCTTTTAAATTTAATACGTCCGTCAAGAGAACACCACCCGTCGTGCGAAGTACACCCATCGTGCGAAGTATGTCCGGCTTTTTGATATTAAAACTTAAAAATTTAGTATAATCTCACTGACAAAAATCGTTAGTCAACTTTTTGGTTTATACCCGTTTGAAGTTAGAATTTCGACGAAATTCGTTAGTTTTACCTAAAATTACGCATTTTAACGTACATATAAGAAAATTGGCTTAACTGATTGTTTTGAAATTTGGTGTCTAGATAGAAAATTGCATTGCGAATATTTTGGTGCAATACAATTTCTTTCAGACAAATAATGAAACATTTTAGAAGGGTTTGACTGAAGAAAAATAGAAGAAAGACGGCATCTATCGTTATATGGCATCTACCAATAAACATTTAGTCGGCGCCGTCACAAAAGACTGCCGCCGCCTCAATTGTTATCGTGGGATTCCCAACATAATTATATAAAAGGATTAGTGTTTCATATTTATTAATAGTGACATACTATTCAGTGTTTATAAAGGTGGCCACACACTACGGTTTTAAATGTCCGTGTACAATGTACATTGCAGTTCGCACGTTTTTTGTTTGAGGAACGACACACACACTATCTGTTTTGTCTCGTTATACAGTATTCGAACTACACTTACCGTTTTTTTTTGCACTTTTTTTTTTTCTTATTATGTTTATATTTTATTGTAATTTGAAATTATTTATAGAGTATTCATTTGATGTATGTGAAGATATAAAAATCAATTTTCGATTTTTTTTTCTTATATTATTAATTTCTTTTGTTCAGTATCGTTTTATTGAAGAAATGATTTATCGTTTCTTTAAAATTCAATACACCTACCAAGAGCTTTGCACCCGAGGTGTGAAGAATATCTGTCTTGCGAAGAACACCCATCGTGCCGTCTATGTATGTCCGTCTTTTTTAGAAATTATATTTAAAGAAAAAAAAAATTAACAAAAATGTCCTATTTTACCTTTTTTGACAATTATTAATTAGTTTTCCATTATGCTTAGAGAAAGTATTAAAAATTTTGAAAAATTTGGTATTTAAAATATCATCTGTATGTAATTTCTTGTCTAAAAAGTTATAAAGTGATTGTATTAAACTTTTGAATAAGCATTTCTATTCGGAAAGTGTTCACAAAAGGAAGAAAAAAAATATTCATTGTGAAATCATAAGCTCCTTTGCTCTGCTCAGAACTGAAAAAATATGCAATACAAATTCATATTCTTAGAGATTTTTATTTAAAGTACAAATACTTATTTGTATAAAGACATATCTACTATGTGAATAACTAAAATAACAGACTGAAGTATAAGCAAGAAAGATTAAAACTTTTAAACAGCCTTTTGATCTACTAGGTATTATAACTTATATCTATTATGAAGATAAAATACATTTATTCTTGGTATTGAGAATTTTTTTAATCTAGAATAACCCGATTTAAGCCTCCCCCCCAAATAACACATGTATTTATCTTAGTATATTTGGTTCATACATATTTTTTTAATTAGTAATTTATTCTATTACTATACTTTTGATGATTTTATATAACTGACATTAAATTTTCAAAGTCAAATGTAGGTAAAAGCAAAATGTTATTAATATACATCCAACACACTTTGATAAACAATACACCATTTATAAATTGTATATAAATTTGTATCATATAAAGAAAAAATGATGTACTTTGCACCTTGAGGTGTTTTTCGATTCTCGAGTGGGGTACTCTTGGTGGGTGTATTTTTAAAGAAACAATAAACAAATTCTCCAATTGATAGAAGTTTCAGTTAATATACAATAAAAATAATTATCGTTTAGATCATATTTTACAAATTTTGCAAAAGAAAAAATTGCGATATTTTGAAGTGCGTCACCGTAGCGTTGATGAATTTATAATAATGTTGGGTGCCAGATAATAATTGTGTATTTGTGTGTGTGTCAAGTAATTATGTCTTATTATATTATGTCTTGTTACCATTGTCATCATTTTGATCATATCCCCAATCGACATTGTGGCTATTAAAGTCACCAATATATAGAGCAGGATGCTCAAATACTTTGATTGGAGGAGACCTCCACTTAGTTTGGGGTGGCTTATATATGTTCACAACTGTTACCTTTCCTATTTGTGCTGCCAATATTTGTGTATCACCTTGATTTTCTCTGAATGTTATCTGACATGCGTCAATATCTTTCTTGATGTACGTAGCCACGCCATACTGTTTATGATGTATCGCTCTGAGTAGTAAATAGCCCTTTATATATCCTCTTTTTCTTATATCCTCGTTGTCTTTTGTTTGGGTTTCTTGCAATGCTATCACATCAATCCTCTCACTATCCATAATTTTTGAAAGAACTTCACACTTTGGTTTTGAAATACCTTCTATGTTGAGGTGTCACACCCTTAGGTTGCCATTACTACTAAATGATAAGTGGTCCTTAAAAGGACCGTTTTGGTTTGTCATGACTGACATTGGCGTTGATTTGTTGCTGGGTATCAGCGCCTAGCGGTGGTATTGATACGTTAGTTGTTGCTTGATCGTATGGAACTCAGCGGGCTAACGTATGCAGGGAGGGCTACGAGCAAGCTACCACCATCCTCTCCTTCATGTTAATAATTAATGTTTTAATTAACACGAAGTTTAGAATTTTGAAATTTTTTTGTGTTTCGAATTCATGATATTATTGGCTTCTATCACATGATTGCATATATGTGCATAATGAATGCTTTAAATTTAATGTTTTATAGACGTTATAATCTGAAATAAAATTGAAAGCGGTCTGATTTTTCGACGTTTTAGACCAAAAATGTAGACAATTTTTCGATTACTTATGATGGGCCAACTTCACTTCTGTAAAAAAATACAAGCTCTTGGACTACTTTACTAGGTTTTGCTGGAAATGGATTTTTTTTCTTTCTTTTTTATTATAAAAAAATAACATTTTAATATTAAAAACTTTTAAAATTGTACTTATTGAATTATAAGTATTCTTTTTTTTTTTTATGGAAATTGGTTTCCAGCATAACTTAGTTAAAATGCGTACAAAGTTTAATAATTTTACAGTATCGAAATTGGTCTATCGTAAGTAGCAAGGGCGTCATTTGATTAGGGTAAAGGTGTGCGGTTGCACCTCTTACTTTTAAAATAGTTCCATTGGCCTGGTGAAATAATGCACTTATACAATTTAAATTACACTGATTTTATATATTAACAATAATGTTATTATAGCTTATTTTACTGACAATCATGATTACATGGATCAATAAACAAATATTGTGCTATCAATTGATTGAGTAAACAATAAATTTATCATACTAAACCATACTAAATTATAAATTTATAAATGACTGTTCATGGCACGGACAGCGGATCTAGTGACGTCACCGTTGTACAAAATTGATGCACTTTTAGTGGTATGGATAGTAGGGGGAAAATAGCGGTTCTGTTACCCCCGCCCTAGGTAGTCTTCCCCCTCTCCTCCACGCCATGGGTAGTCTTCCCCCTTCCCCTTCCCTCGCCCTGCGTAGTCTTCCCCCTCCCCTCCCCCCGTCCATGCTAGTCGTCCCTTGACCTTTTGACCTTGACCCTAATTAAACTCCGATTAAACCTAACCAAACCTAACCAAACCTAACCTCCGATTAAACCTCAATTAACCTCTAGTTAACCCTCAATTAAACCTTAATTAACCACAATTAGCTAATTGCTTAATTAACTACTTGACCCAGTGATTTGACCTCGGAGAGCCTACATCAAAGGGAAAACGCCGCACCTGCGTCTGCAGGCGCCCGATCAAAGGGAGAGGTGCCGCTGACGGGTTCCCCTCATCCCCCCGACCAGGAACTATATCACAATGTCGGTCCCCCTCCCCCCACGCCCGTGTACGGATCTCCCCGTCGTCGTTGTCGTACGCGGGAGATAATAATAATAATTGTTTAGACCTATTACTATTCTTATTGTTATTCTTTAGTGTGCAAGGTTGGTCACACTGTTGATTTATATTTTATACATTGTTTGTTTTGTTTTTTTGATTTATTATACAGTCCACATCAATAGAGACAACATGTCCGAGTTTTAATGTGTTTTTCCTCAATCTTGCCTTTTACTCATAACACTTTTCGTACATATTTTTGGTCCTTCGGCTGCCGGATGTCGTAAATAGTGCGTGTGTGGAGTATACGTGTTCGTACCGTATTTTCGAGAATTCGCCAATATCAAAATTTCAGAGAGTAAAAACGTGATTTAGTGAACAAACAACCATTCGTACATTAATACCATCTAATAACAGAACTTATTGGTCGTGGTACAAATGACGCATAACCAATGACAGAACTTGTTGGTTATGGTGAGAATAGTTATTATTAGTGATATAGTGATAACACAAATCAACAGAACCGTTCGAAAACAACCGTTTGTTTTGTAGTGCATGGTGATGACAACGTAAGTAAAGGTGCATAACAGTCAACTAAACATTCAATTTGAGTACAATTGATGAACTTAAAAAAAAACGTACTGCTCAAATAAATGGATTAAAATGTATACATGCGTACGTTATATCATTTGATTCAGACGCATATGACATTAGTGAAATGGAAGTCAGAGGAGAACGTCTTAACTTCATTGCTCAATCATTTGAAGAATTTCAGACAAAGATTGAAGATATCGATTCAACTGATAGTGATGACGTGAGAAGTTCATTTGAAAAATCCCTTTTTGAAGCACAAGCGAGAATTCGTACTTTCATGAAAAATAGTAAATCCGATACTGACAGAAACAGACAACCAATACACAACGAAGTTCGATTACCAAAGGTAGATTTGCCCAAGTTCAATGGTGAAATAAAAGATTGGCCTAACTTCCGTGATTTATTTCAAGTTTTAATTCATGAGAATAATCAAATAGCACCCATACAAAAGTTTATGTATTTAAAGGGTGCAACAAGTCATGCAGCTTTAAATATACTTCAGTCAATATCAGTAACTAGTGAAAATTACAATTTAGCTTGACAGTCTCTCATAGATAGGTATGAAGATAGACAAACACTAGCAGCTGGTCATCTTAAGATACTATGTAAATAAGGTATGTTAAGGAGAAAATCTGAAGACTTAAGACAGTTGATTAATGATATTACAAAATACAAGCGCATTAGCAGTATTAGGGTTACCAGTTTCATAGTGGGACATAATATTAATATATTTAGCTATCCGAAGATTGGATCAGACCCTTAGAGAAAAATGGTACAGAAGTTTACTTAATACTAACACAACAAATCATACCTGGCCAACCTTAAAGCAATTCACCCTATATCTTGAGACGGAATGTAAGGCCATGGAATCAGCTAAACCTGATAAAAGAACTCACCCTAATATTAAACATCAAATCCGTTCAAGTTTGCGCATAACATCAAAGTCAATTGATGTAACCTGTCCTACATGTGAAGGTGCTCATAAGGTATATAATTGTCCAGAATTTATGAAAATGAACACCAAAGAACGCATCAAGCTGGTCAAAGACAAACATCTTTGTTACAATTGTTTGAAAACTGAATGTAGTGTTGCAAAGTGTCCAAGCCGGTCATGTAGTAAGTGCAAAAGAAAACATATTACAATGCTACACTTTGAGCACTATTACAACAATACTAAGGGTACATCAGAAATTGAAATTCAATCTCCTTATCTTGAATGAAGTTCCAGAAGGTAATAAATTAATCAATATGTCAATGCAACCAGTGCAAGGAGCTTCACTACACTGTACACGTAAGGCAGCACAAACACACATACTTCTGTGGACAGCTATAGTGTTAGTGAAGGACAAGTCTGGAAATTTCAAACATTGCAGGTCACTTTTGGACAATGGCTCGCAGACAAACTTTGTAACTAGTCAGTATATTCAAGATTTACAATTATGCCCTACTGAACATAAAACCAAGGTAAGTGGAGTCAGTGCCATATCCTCATCTAGTAGGTCAATAATATCATTACAAATCAAGTCTTGCACATCAAAGTTCAAACGAACAATGGACTTTGTTGTTCTGGATAAGATAACGAATGATTAACCTACATCTACCGTTTCATCAAATAATATATCTTTACCATCTGGACTAGTATTAGCAGATCCTGAGTACTACAAACCAAATAAAATTGATATGTTGTTGGGAGGTGAGTGTTTTGGCGATTTGTTAAAACGTGGTTATATCAAAATTGGATATAAACAACCAACATTACATGAGACTACTTTAGGATGGATTGTTGCTGGTCCAGTGGGAGATGATAACTTTCGACAATCAATATAGTAGGCTATTTATGTGTTGATAATTCTAGTAAGGAAACAGAACAAATTGATAAATTACTTACAAAATTTTGGTCGATTGAAGAGTGTACTAGGGAATTTATACTATCCAATGATGATAAGTTATGTATAGTTTGACTACAAAAAGAGATGAGTCGGGAAGATACATAGTTGAACTATCACTTACATTAAATCCAGATACACTTGGAAATTCATTCAATGAAGCATTATAAGATTTAATCACCTTGAAAGGCTTTTCCTGCGTGATCCATGTTTAAAAGAAGGATATACCACATTCATGAGAGAATACGAAAGGCTGGGTCACATGGAAAAAACTGAACGAAACAACAATAATTCAATTCAATACTTCTTACCACATCATCCTGTATTTAAGAAATCAAGTACAACTACCAAACTTAGAATAGTTTTTGACACTTCTATGAAAACCGACTTTGGACGAAAACCGTCGCTTAATGATATTTCAATGATTGGTCCAGTTGTACAAGATGAGTTATTTTCAATAATTATTAGGTTTCGTATGCATACGTACGCATTCTCAGCCGATGTTATTAAAATGTACCGCCAAATAAGGGTCCATCCTAAACATCAAAATTTGCAGTGCATTATTTGGAGATACTCACCAGAAGAAGAATTATCTACATATAAATTAACAACAGTTACTTATGGAACGGCATCAGCTCCCTATTTAGCAACGAGAACTCTACAACAGGTTGCTTCTGACGCAAAACAAAAATATCCACTGGCAGCTCGGGTAATTAATGATTTTTATGTTGATGACATTCTAAGTGGTTCCAGTACTGCACAACAAGCTAAACTTATCATCAATGAACTCACATTAATATTGAGACAAGGTGGTTTTGAACTTAGCAAGTGGGTGTCCAATCACCCTTCGTTATAATCAAATGCTAGCAGTTTAAACCAGAATCAATCAATGTCAGTACCATTCAGGCGCGGATCCAGAGGGTGGGCCGGGTGGGCCCGGGCCCACCCAAAATTTTCAAGAACAATAATTTTAATTTTCAATATTGGTATTCAAGTTGTTATTTTAGAATTTTGACTATAAGTTTTAAAATTGATTTTATCAAATATATTATATATGTATTAATCGTGCATGGGGAGTATAACAAAACAACATTATATCTAGGTACCATTTATAATAAGTTATTATTAATAACATGGAATATCGATCGTCGTCGTTCGAATGCCGATGGAACACCGATAAGATATAATAAGTGAACGTAAAACTGGGCAACACCCGACCACCAATTGTTGATTGACACACGTCACGGTCACACATGTACTCGTAATATTATTCTGTCTGCTGTGAACTTCCAATACGCGATACCTGAATCCACATTTTAATTAAATAATTTAAATATTAAAATTTGTTGGAAATCCATCTACGAATTGTTGATGTGCTGAGCATATACATCAAATAGGTAAGTTTTATTTTGTTTTTTAGCTATTCATATTCATAACCATTTATTTTATATATAACAAATTGTTTGCGCAATTATTGAATACTTACACGAAAACAAATACATACCTAATACCTATATGTACAGTATATACACGTAGATTGTTATATTATTATAGTAAATAGTTATTCACGCATAAAAACAAGTTGCCATTCTTTATATATTATGATATTTTAAAATTCTGTTTTATTTTATTTATAAATACTTTTTTTGGGCCATGAAACGTTTTCTTGCCCCCCTTTCAAAATCGGATGAATCTGTTACTTGTAAAAAAATTCGTATATCTTCTACTACAATAAGTGTCAATGATCGCGATATTCAAAACAATATTTTTGATATTAGTCAAAACGTTGAAAACGGGCCAAATCAACCCAACATTACGTTCCCGAGAAGAAACATCGGTGGAAAACAGAGAGCATTTAATGTTTTGTGGTATTCAAAATACGAATGGTTAGAATACTCGAAAATGAGAGATTCGATATTTTGTTTTTACTGTTGCCATTTCACTAGTGATAATTCCGGCTACAGAGATGAAGTTTTAATTGTTCATGGTTATTCTGATTGGAAGCATATTGGAAACATGTTAGAAAAACACAATTCTTCAAATATTCATAAACTGTCTCTTGAAAAATATAAATCGTGGATATCCGCTAAAAAAACTGGTTCTGTAGCAACAAAATTAAATACACAACTAAAAGAAGACATTTTAAAAAATCGGGAAATTATGAGATCGTTGATTAGATGCGTGTTATATTGTGGGAGACAAGATATTGGTTTACGTGGTCACAGAGAAACTAATAATTATATTGATGATAACGACGATGATAATAATTTAAAAACTCATATTGACCCCTTTCAAAATAACGGTAATTTTATAGAATTGGTAAAATTGCTTGGACTTGAAAATGACGATTTTAAAACAAAATTAAATACATTACCAAAAAATGCTAAATACACTTCAAAAACAATCCAAAATGAAATTCTTAATGTGTCATGTAAAATGATTTTAAAAAGTATTGTGAAAGAAATTCAAAATGGAAGTAATTTTTACAGTATTATTGTCGATGAAGCTAAAGACGAATCAAATATAGAACAAATGAGTATTTGTGTACGCTACATAAGTGACAATCGTATTAACGAAAGATTTCTTGGATTTCTTGAGCTTAAAGAATTGCATGCAAAAACACTTGCCGATAGTATTCAACTTTTTTTGTGTTCTATTAATTTGGATATAAAAAATTGTATTGGCCAATCATACGACGGAGCTTCTGTTATGTCGGGGACTATCAATGGTGTTCAGCAATATATCCGAGAAATGTCTAAAAACCCATGCCCATATGTGCATTGCTATGCACACAGACTCAATCTTGTTTTAGTAGATGCTTCAAAACATGTTTCAGCTATTCATAATACAATTGGTATATTAGAAGCAATTTATTCATTTCAGTCGTGTTCTTCACTAAGGAACAGTTTATTTTTGGGATCACAAGACAGTGATAAAAAATTAAAAATACCTCAGCACTGCGAAACAAGATGGGTT
>JAIPRM010006417.1:5186-18718 GCA_025469315.1 Stegophylla sp. TES_Ste_2020 | reverse complement strand
CGACTCGGAAACCATAATTTTTTGATCCGAATTTTATGAAAATTTAAACATAGATAGAAAATCCTATAAAAAAGATTTTGGCGCAAGAAAATTTTGAAAATGTGAAAAAAAATTTTGGACATTTTTTTTTTTTCTTATATTATTAACTTCCTTCGTTCAGAATCGTTTTACTGAAGAAATGATTTATCGTTTCTTTAAAATTCAATACGCCCGTCAAGAGAATACCACCCGTCGTGCGATGTATGTCCGGCTTTTTTTATTTTTTATTTTTTCTGTGTACAACTTTTCGTATAGAAATACTTGTCCAGAAGTTTTGATCAATAACTTTTTGAAACCCGATTCGCCTTTAGATTGTACTTTAAAGAGGTCATTTTTTGAATTTCTCAATTCTTCAATGTTTTTTTTAGAAAAAACTACCCAAAATTTGATAAAAACAACTCGAAAATCACAATTTTTTGATTAGAATTTTATGAAAATTTAAACATAGATAAAAAATCCTATAAAAAAGATTTTGACGCAAGAAAACTTTGAAAATGTGAAAAAAAATTTTGGACATTTTTCGAACATTTTTTTTTTTCTTATATTATTAACTTCCTTCGTTTAAAATCATTTTACTGAAGAAATGATTTATCATTTCTTTAAAATTTAATACGTCCGTCAAGAGAATACCACCCGTCGTGCGAAGTATGTCCGGCTTTTTATTCTATTTTGACTATATAAATTTATAGTAAATACAGTGAATTTAGAAAATTATTGGTAGGTACTTATACAAAAATTTAAAATGAAAAATGAGAAGTTTGGTAAATAATAATATATCGTCAATATACATAGAATATATCTAATTGTAGAATTATATAAATTTTAAAAAGGTAAAAAGAAATTAAATGTTTTATAAATAACAAGTCATTAATATAGGTACCTAAACTAAATTATAGAAAGGTATATAAAAATTAAATACTAAATATTTTTGTAATTATTTGACATTTTCCCAAAAAATGCAAACCCAAAAACAAAAGAAGCAAATGCAATATTTTTTTATAATATTTATATACAGATCAGTTTTAATTTCAATAGTTACCAAGTAATTTCTCTTTTTTTCAATTGTATCATTGCCTTTTCGTTAGCTTCCTGGCATTTATTTGCCATATAATTTTTTGACTTTTTTAGTGTTGGAATACTTCTGATTTCACAATATATATCGTTCGAAGCAGGGGGGATACAGGGGGGGATTATTTCTCATATTATTGAATAACTACATTTAAATTTTCATAAGGTTTGGATTACAAAAATATGTTTATAATGCGTTAAATTATTCAAATTTTGTTTAGTTGTTCCAAAACTTTAAGAAAACTATTGATAATTTTGAAAATTATCTCTTAAAATTACCTTCTAGAGGCAAATTTTGATTCAAAATGTATTCAAAAATATTTCTATACAAAAAGTGTTTACATAAAAAAAATAATAATAATACATTAAAACCTCTCTATAACGGACCCTCTATTAGACGGAATCCTTATAAAGAAAAATGTCAAAAGTCCCGGTGATGAAAATAAAGTATGAAATTAACCTCTCTAAGACGGAACTTCTACATTTAAATTAATTAAATGTCAAGCGAAATTTAAGGTTAAAACTAGCGAAATATAATCCTAAATTATTAATATTGACTCTCATGTGAAAACAAACAATTTCCTAAACCGTATTGAGTTTTTTCAATTTCTACCTATTGTATTTAAGCATGACTACAATAAACTCTAATTAATAACAAATTTCTTAATAAAATATTATTGTTAATTTTTCTTATACGGAATGTTTTCCTAATTACTGACATATTATGACGTGTGTGTATTATAAACATATAAATGAATTTTCATTCTTCATATTATGTATGTGTATCATATTCTTAGTATCCATTCTATATTCTACTGATTATTAGTGTTTTTGTGTTCAATTTATTTATCTGTATATTAAGATAGTAAGTCTCAAAAATCATTTGTACAAAATTGATGGGTTGTATAACCGATAAGTTTGGGAACCACTGCTATAGGCCAAATTATAACACGGCAGCATTTTTAATTTCCACAGTAGATACTTATTTATACGTAATTCAAATTAATAGATATAATTGGAAATATAATTTAGGTTTCATTTCGTTTATTTATTAGCCGCAAAAAATATTCATGATAACGAACCACATTTAAAGCTGTTACTTAAGGAATATTTAAAACATTAGGCGTGCAATATTATAACTCAGTACCTACGTGTATACGTGTCTGTTAATTTTTGCAGACAACGGTAAAAAAAAAAAGAAGATTATAAAATTATGAAAAAAGTAATTACATAAAAAGCTTTTATCTAATAACTAAATTTATTTTAAAATTTTATATTATAGCAGGTATAAAAAACCGTAATTTTCATTATCAATACTACTCGTATGATGATGATGATGATGATGATGTATGACAAGCAAGTACGAATCATAAATTGATATTCTATCGCGACTGACACGCCACGGACTTCATTAAAACTTTTCGTTATTAACTTTGTTTGTAATAATGTGCTTATTCGTGCAAAACTGCATCGGCGTGGTATATTAATTATAAAGTAACCACAAATAAATTAAATGATATGGTGTTGGCATAAGTGTGAGCGCTGCTTACCCTAAAAGTTACTTAAATTTGGTGTTATTTAACTTTAAACACTGGACGGAAATTAGGAAGCAAAGCAGTTAGTGGTTGTACTATGAGAGTTCATTTTAGATTCTTGACCGAACTGAAGAAGCTATTGTTTTTACAATGATTTTTATTTTTATTTTTTCTGTGAACACTTTTTCGTATGAAAATAATTGTTCAAAAGTCTCGACCAGACACTTGTTGAATCCGGATTCGCCTGTATATGGTACTTTAGAGAAATCATTTATCAAATTTCTCAATTTCTCGATATTTTTCAGGTGAAAACTACCAAAAATATGAAAAAATACTCATTTTTCGATCCAAAATATATGACAATTTAAACATTGACAGACAATAATATGAGAAACATTTGGCACAAGAAAATTTTAAAAATGTTTTATGTAAATAAAACAAATTATATAATATTTAATTATTCAAGTTATATTTAATATAGTTTTATTTAATTATGCAATTATATCAAGTAATTTTTCAGTATGGTCTGTTAATCTGGAGAGGGCTTTCTGATAATGCTCTAAAACCTTTATTGCTACAGCAACTACAGATAGTGCGCATATGTCTTCAAAAAACAAATTATGTTGGCTCAACTATATATATCAACTTATAGTCATAACTTTAAGGAGTTAGACGTATTACCAGTCGACCTTGTATTCAAAAAAATTGCTATTTTGTGGGTCGTTAAAAATTTAGATCAGTGGGTTGATAAAAATGAAATTAATAATAAAAGAGCTTTTCGATCATTCGATGCTAAATTATCATTATTCAAAAAATCAGTTGGTCAAAAATTTATTAATTATCTTGGTCCTAAATATTACAATTCTATGCCTTTCTCTATAAAGAAAAGAATTAATATTAATTGCAAACATAATAATGTTAAAAAAATAATTGTTGAATAGTTATTTTTGTCTTTAAATATAACTTAGGTTATCTTCATTTATTTTTGTTTGAAAATGTTCCTTTTTCTTTCTCTTTTGTTGTTTCTCTCTTTCGGTGTTATATAATTACGCAATAGTTGTATTTAATTTTTAGTTTTTAAGTATAAGTATTTATCTGTAACTCTCTATCTTTGCCACAAGCATAGCTTACAGAAAATAGATAATTCAAATGTATAATGTGTAACTTGTATATTTGTTTAAAAAAAAAAAATTAAGTAAAAATAATGAATTCCGTCATAAAGGTGACTTTAAACGGTTATAGAGAAAAAAACGAGAAATTTCTAATATTTTCACAATGCTATACTTAACTTAAAATTGATCAATTATATTTATCAATTTTTCTATTCGCATAGAAATACTTGTTCTAAAGTTTCGGCTTTCAATGTTTTGGATCATAATTTGCCTCAAGAAGATTCTTTTTGGAAGTCATTTTTCGAAATTTTCAATAGTTTTCACAAAATTTAGGGAATACTAAATTTGACAAAAACGGCTTAAAAACTTTTTTTTCCGGTTCTTAGGTTATAATTATAATTTTTAAGTTAAATTCTTTCACTTATACAAACTGAAGCTCCGCGCAGAACTTATTGAAAAAATGATTTATTGTTTCTTTATAATTTCACGCAACCACCAAGTTCCACCCGAGAAGCGAAAAATACCCCCCATAGTGCGAAGTATTTCAAGCATATTTTTGTTTTGAGATTCAATTACTTTTGTTAAATAATTATTTTCTTATGTTAAAACGAGTTTGTTCTGTTATCGACGCAACCTTAGATATTATTCATTTGATCAAAATGTTGATTACGTTTGCAATTTCCTAATAAAAATATGTTCTAGACACTTCGAATGTTCAACGATGATGAATTGTTCAAACTTTGATAAAACTTTGATTGAATGATTAATTGATTGTCTATGATTAATATTCAATGTATAAATCTTGGTTCAAAAAATCATTGTGGAAAAATAAAAATAATTTGGGTAAGCTGAATATCGTAAAAGGTGAATACGGTAATATCATCAACTTAATTAATACTTCTGTGTTGTTAATTCGTACAACGATGATCGCACAGTCTACGGCGTATAATCATAAATTATAATATATTACAATTTACCATAATAATTACGTAATTAAGTAAATAAAAAATATTTATACGTAATGGACGCACAAAACAAACGCAATCTAATAATATTTATCGAATAAAAATAATCGACAATTATATTTAATAGTAATATGTAAAATTTATACACTAGTGTCAAGTCAATATAATTATTTAATTAGTTGACAGTACGCAACAGTTCGATCCCAAATAAACAATTAAACGATTTTCAAAGTTATACCAGTATAATAATAGAATATATTCAAATCTATCTATATCTACATAAAATATTTCACAGATTAAACTGCCGCTCAGTCATAACTGAAAAATAAGTTTACGTGCCGGATTACAGAAGCATAAGTCGCATGAGAACACGTTTTCTGCAAAGAGTGAGATAAATATGATACACCTTAAAGCAGTGTTTCCCAACCAGGGGAGCATGACCCCCCCTTGGGAGGCGTGTACACATTGTTAGGGAGGTGCAAGCAGTGCTCGCAAACCAAAAATTTTAATTAATATATAGAAAAATTTAATAACGACAATTACATTTTAGGTATCAATGACGGATAGAAATTACAATTAGTGCCTAGCAGTCACCAAACATAACTTATTATTATTATTTCATACTTATTTATTACTATAGTTTTATTATTTACTACATTCATCCATTATATTGCTTACTGTTTTTTTTTGATATTTTATATAATTACTATCATCAATCAGAAGCTGTCGTTCCCAAAAAGTGTAATTTGTTTGTAAAGTATACAACAAAAGTGATAAATTTTTTTATCCATAAGGAAGGGGGGCGTGAGATTTTCGAAAATAATCATTTTCTCAAAATTTGTGGAAAACTACTCAACATTTGACAAAATGACTCGGAATCTATCTGTTTTTAACCTAAATTTTAAGATTATTTAAACATAAGTACACAATATGAGAAATATTTTAGAGCGAGAAACTTTTGAAAATGTGAAAAAAAATTCAGAAACTTTTTTTCTGAATCTTCTAATCAACTTTTTTTTTGTTTTTAGTTAAATTGTCTTTTTTCCTATTCTTTATTTATTGAATAAAATTGTAAATAAAGTAAAGTAAAGTAATGGTAAGTGAAGTAAATTAAAGTAAAGTTAATTAAAGCAAAGATAAGTAAAGTATAGATATGAAACTATGAAAGCCGAACATACAACGCATCATCGTATTTCTCGCTCCTCGAGTTAGATAATATATTCGATATGGGTGTGTTGAAAATGATGACTTTTATTGTTCTTTATATTATTAACATACTTCATTCAGAACCATATATTAAAGAAATGATCTTTAAAATTCAAAAAAATTTAAATTTTTTATTTAATTTTTAGATTTTGAACGAAGTGAAAAAGCTAGTGTTTTTACAATGATGTTTATTTTTTTCTTAATTTTTTTTTTTCTGTGAATACTTTTTCGTATACATCTACTTGTCCAAAAGTTTTGATCAGCAACTGGATTTGCCTCTAGTTGGTAACTTTGAGAAATTAATTTTTGAAAATCTCAATTTGTTTTTTTGAAAAAACTAGGCACCCGAAATTTGACAAAAAAAAAAACTGAATGTGTCGCAGAACACGCGTTTGGAACGAAGTCCCTTTCATATGCACGTTATTATTTTTAAATTTAAATTTAAATTAAATATTTTTTAAACTATGATTATCATGGTTACCACGATTTCTGTGGTTGCCATGGTTACAAATGTTGCCATGATTGCCATAGTTGTCATGGTTACCACGGTTTCCATGAGTGCCATAATTACAATGGTTATCGTGGTTACGCTTTTTTTTTACACTTTTTCCTTACGCATTTTCGCTACGCGTTACATTTTTTCTCGGCTAGGTCCACTGCCAAAACCTGCGATAAGAAACGTCGTTCCAAAAAGACTCGAAAACCATTATTTTTTGATCCAAACTTCATGAAAATTTAAACGTAGATAGACAAAAATATGAGAAACATTTTGGCGCCAAAAAATTTTGAAAATATAAAAAAAAAATTTTGGTCATTTTTCTAATACTTTTTATTTTTTATTATTTATTTTTCCTTTTCTTTATTTATTAGATAAAAAAAAAGGAAAGTAAAGTAAAGTTAAGCAAAGTAAAGTAAAGTATGGACAAGAAAGCCGGACATACTTCGCACCACGGATATTCTTCGCTCTTCAGGTCCGATACTCTTGGTGGGCATGTTGAAAATGACGACTTTTATTGTTCTTTATATTATTAACTTCATTCGTTCAGAATCGTCTAATTGAAGAAATGATTTATAATTTCTTTAAAATTCTACACACCCACCAAGAGTATCTGACCCGAAGAGCAAAGAATATCCGTGGTGCGAAGTATGTCCGGCTTTCTTATCTATACTTTACTTTACTTTAATTTAATTTTTTTTTCCGTGTATCTAAAAATATATTAATTGAACACTATCGAAATTTTTATTTAAATACTATCAATAAAAACAGAAATTAAAATTAAAAAAGTTAAAACCAGGGACTTAAAGAAGTTTGCATGTTTTTCGATAATCATTCAAAACGTAGTTAAATAATATAGAAATATGTTTCAAAATACCAAGAGTTGTATGCAATCCTTTTTAATTTGCATATTTTACATATTCATCTCTTTTTTTCAATATAAGTGTATAATTTGGGTTATTGTGTTTATAATTGAATTTTAAGTGCATATTTCATATATTTTTCAATATTATTATGAATTTTTTTAATATTGAAAAAAATATACTAAAGAAATTAAATATTAATTGATATTTAATTTGTTTAAAGGCAAGCTTAAAAATAAAAAATGCATAAATAATATAAGAATTAATTACAAATTTAAAGCAAATATTAATTTTTACATTTTTTGGGTTTTTACAGTAAAATTAATATTTTAGAATCGTTTATTTTAGTATTTTTGCATATTGGTACATTTTTAGAATATAAATACGTGTATATGTTTATTTTTGGAGCTATAAGTCCCTAGCTCTAGTTATAACTAAAGACGATTATGTACCAGATCCTTAACAATAATTTTGCTGACTCTCGAAGAGCTGTTTTTCTGCTACATTTAGTTGATTTATTTTTATTTTATCGTATTTAACGCTCATAGAGTATAAAATGAAAGAATATAATTTGATTATTCTTTAAACATTCTATATTATGCTCCTTTAAAAAGTCAGTTTATGTGTTTTCGATTATCTCTTTTACATAATATTTTATACAGATATTAATACAACAATATTCTCTCAAAAAACTTATTTTAGATTCCGCAATGGTATTACAAACAGTTATTCAGTACGATTTTACTATTTTTGGGCGAACTAAGTATAAGAAACATCAAGTTTTTTGAAAGTTTTTATCTAATCAAATTTTAAATTAATGTCTATGGTTTTTTTTTTTTAATATACCTAAACATTCATTATTCGGATGTTAACGTATTGTATTAGATAATCGATTTCAGGCAATTGGCAAATACCGTAGGTACAGTGGATCGACGTTTATTCATTTCAATCCGCGGTCGATGCTTCACGTCGAAATTTGACACGAGATTATTATAAATTATATTGTAATGTAATAGGTCGTCCGCTAATAAAACAACTGCAGTTCTGTGCGCATACACATCGTACAAACACACATTCTTCGTGTAAAATATTTCGATAGAAGGGCGATTTCGTCGGACGTTTACGGGTCACCGCGGAGGTCGTGGGATCGAAAACCGTAAAAACAAAAAGCGTTCTTGCCCGCAGCGAAGTCTATGCCGCCGAGACGCCGCATCGCCGCCGAAAACGATCTGCGGTATTGTAATAATACGTATAATCGGTCGTAAACCCGTGAAACCGACAGAAAAAAGAACACAGAATTCACACGCGCTATAATGTAGCCTGTAGGTCCCGCGTGGTAATAATGATATAATGTATTATGTAGAACTCGTAATAATAATATTATATTCCCGTAACGTATTTTTGTTGTTTTTAATATTTTTCGAATCCCAAACAAGTATTATTGCTAAACGACGACGAATGATGCTTGTCATATCGGTACGAATAAGTTTCAGGAGAAAGTTTTTACCGGATTGAAAGTTGAATGTTTAATTTGATTGATTGATAAAAATTGTTAATATAAGTACATAGGCGTTCATAAGAGAGTGCAGGGGAGGGACATGTCCCTCCTCTGGCTCATCCAAACCTTTTAAAAAAAATATTTAATAATGAATATTGTACATAGGAATCAAAATAGTAACAGCTGTGTAAGTAGTGACAATAATTGCAATAATATTATTTACTAATAAGTTATTTCTAAATTTTTCTTTATTAGTTTAAAATCACATTTATCAGTTGTCAAAACTATGAAAACGGTCAGTATACACCATTCAGTCTGGTTTGGTGACAACAGATTAAATTTAATTGTTTTTACATATAGACAACATAAATGCAATAAACGGCTCATTTTCAAAATCATGTACTTGACCTGACACAAGTCAGAACTATAGCATTAATATAGCAAGTCATGTAATTTTTATTTTGTTAACTATCTCTATTATTATGAAACACCAATCAAACTTTAAGCAAGTTTAGTAGTATTATGTAAAAAGCAATTTGTGATAATTTTGAATTTGTTTCTTGAAATTTCGACTTCACGATTCTAAATCGTCAACTTGGCAATTCAAAATTTCTAGTTTTTGAAATGATAAATCTTATTATTCATTAAGTCGTCATCCAAATAATACCATTATTCAACAAAGAAACAAAACAATTTTAATTCCTAAGATCAAAATGTTATACTATAAGTTTAACATTTTTCATTTTGTATTTGAAATTTCGAGTTATGATATTAACATTACATAGTGAAAAGTCAAAATTACAAATTGCAGTCTAAATTACAACTAGTAATGTTAAAATGGTGAATTTAAAAGTCAAAATTTCAAGTTTATAATTCGATAATGTCAGAAATATTTTATATTTATTTTTACATGGCACCTATTAATTATTCGTACCACATCGACCGAAACAATTAATAAACAACTTAGTTAAAATCATAAATATTGAATATTCCATTTCAAATAAGCAAAAGACATCCGTCAGATGTTTTACAAATGATTTTAATACTTCATTCAAAATCCAGAAAACTTACAAGTATTGTATATGTATAAAATTAATAAACTGATTGAAGAAAGAAAAACTTAGTATGTTTTTTGGCATATTTCAGGCAAAACTTACATAAAAAAGTATGATATTTCCTATATTTTTTATCTCATTTTCTTGAGTATTGAGTTATTCCTATTTATTAAAAATTGTAGGTATTATAATTATTTATATGGTCAATTCACATACAACTTACACCATTGAAAGGCAATTTAGTGTACTTATAGAAAGGTCAAAAGGTGATTTTACATCGAAATAAAATTCTAGATTTCAATATACAAATAGTATTATCGAAAACATTGTTAAAAAAAAATTTAATTTATGTTTAAAAATTAAGAAAATTATACTTAAATTTATGACAATTTGGCTTTTTTTACACCGTGTAGATTTTGTCAAACCCCTGGATTTTGATAAATGGACACCCTGTTATGAGTAAAAATATCCAATATCATGCAAATTTTAATTTCAAATGATTATAAAAAAAATTACTAACGATTTTTGATATATTTTCAAGGCCGTGAAACATGTACCAGCCTATTATTCTCAGTAATATTACTAATTAGGTGGCCTAAATAAACATGTTCATCAGAGTCCAGTTGCGGTGCGTCAGGGAAAAATTTGAGACGGCGTTTTCTCCCCAATAATTATTATAATACGCGCGCAAGGGAGTTAACTGCATCAGCTATCTACATATTATTGAACAACATTATTTTATGTAGTTTTTGCTTCTCAGTAGCTACTTTCATTATTGAAGAAGTTAATATTTTGCTTAATTTTATTTTTAAATAATTGTGGCAAATAACGTTAATTAAAATAATTTCGAGGGGTCTTGCATACATTTTTCATTCAAACAGTTTATAGTTTCAGGAAAAATAGTGTTAATACATTTGTAGTGTTCATTTCAATAATATATTTGAATAAATGCATGCATATTTCGTACGTTTTTAGTGCTTATAATTCCGGATTTGATTTTATTATATTATATTATACATATTTTTTAGACTTCATAAATTACTTTTTAAAAGTATGTATTTAGAATAATTACTTGAAACATGAAAAAAATATTATTCAGAAAATATATTCCAATACTTTTATTTGAAATATAGAAATAATAATAGATTTTTCCATGATATTTTACTTCAACATGGTATATTATGTCTATGGAAATATTGGTGTTATTATATACACTAACTTGTTACACAATCTGAGTTAACCTAGCTCTGGATATACATTCATATTGAAATTGAATTAGTCATTGATATAGATGTAGAAATATGATGGTAGATCACACATATGAGCAGCACTATATTATATATTTGGTTACAATTTCATAAGAAGAAAATCTTAAACTTTTAGTATAAACATAGGTGTTTTTAAATATTATAAATCAAATTAAAAGCAGAAAAATGAATGGGTAAAGTAGAATGCCAATTATTCAAACTAATTAATGTCAGGATTGTCCGGATACATAAGATATAACATTTAAACAATTTTATTGTAATATACATAAAAATTAGGATCAATTTTTTTTTTATTTATTATTATATATACTTAATAGAAATATATTTAAATTTAATTATCATGACTAAATTTATAAAGACAAGTATTAATAATTTTTTTTCGGGCTGTTCCTCTATACTTGTCCAGCATCTTTGAAAGTTGATTGTCATTTTCAATACATTTTGTTAGGCTCTGAGTACACGATTTTGGCAATTTCAAATCATAATATATATAAACCTAAAATACAAGTGTTTTTAATGATTAATATATTTATAAATATATATTCATACTTAAAAAATCCAAATATTGTTTACATTTTCGATTACGTTTAATTATAAATAAATAATAAAATAATTCATTATAAAAATTTGATTGGTTGACAAATAAATGACTTATAACAAATTTGATCTTTAAAAATTCAAATAGGGGCACACGTGTCGTACGCTATCTACCATGGAAATCATATCTACAAAAATCTATGCATACGTGCTCAATATCAAACACCTAAGATCCTTGAACGCGATTTTCGTAATTTCTGTTTTGGTTTTCAATATTTTGATTTTCTTCGTCAGAATCGTTTTCAAAATCAGAACAAGAATTTGAATCAAAATAGGAATTTGCATTATCATTAGGTCTATGATCGCCAAGCCGTAATCTGCCTCTATTGTACTTTCGTTTGCCTTGGAAAAGTGACTCGTCAATCTGTATGATGTATCCTTTACCTCCCATTTTTCCTTGATGTTTAAACTGTTCGACGACAACATCTCGACACAAATTATACTAATCTGAGATTGTGTGATGTCCTCTACCAGTAATTTTTTCTGTTTTTATATTTTTAAATTGATTTGCCCAGTACCAAACGAGTTCCAATATTTCGCATAAACTTAATCCACTATTATTTTTTCCTTTTTTGTCGGTGTAAGTAAAAAATGGATTTTCTTTATGAATGGATTGCCATGTTTGACAACCCTTTTTTTTACATCATAAATATTTTGTTATAATAATATCTCTGTTTACATCACGTTTCCGGCTTTTTTTTAAAGTTTCTTTCATTTCACCATTACATTGTTCTCCAATAGAATTTAATTTTATACACAGTTTTGTATTAGGTAATAAATCACGATCTTTTAAGAATTGTATACAAGTTTCGTCATTAAAAATAATTTTTCTATATATAATTCACCCAAAGTACTCATTTTATAAAACCATAAATTTACAATTTATGAAAAATACACAACTACAACATTTGATCTCGGCGATTAACGAACACATACTAAATTCTAAAATACAAAATAACTTTGAAATTCCTAAAGGAATTATAAATATATAATATATAATATATAGAAAAATATAATATATATATAATCCGTATCGATACGATACGGATTACGGTAGATAACGTAGATACGGTAGATAGCATACGACACCTACAATTTGTTGGTAGATAGCATATGACACGTGTGCCCAAATAGGTTTATATTGAAAAAAGTGACAAACCTTTCGGGAACTTGTTCTAAACACAAAACAAGAAACAGGCTTGGTGTTAGCTCTTACTGTATATGATCCAGTACAAAATGCAGTAACAGATTCACCGAGTTTAAATGTCGCAATTTCACCATTTTGATCCACAATCAAGGTATCGCCATTACATGAACAGGTTATGAGGTGGTCAGAATCATATTCTGCTGCAGATAACTTATTGAAACTCAATATTTCTTGATCAATATTTTTTGACCTTAAAAAGCAAAGTATGAAATCTTAAGTTAACCATACAAACCAATGGATAATATATAAATCTTACCATAAAATTGTATCTTTTTTCACCAGTATTAATAAACCATCTAAGGAAGCAATTGCATATAGATCACCAGCACACTTTTTATCTTCTCTGAGATCTCCTATCATTTCTGAATATATAGACGGATTTCGGAGTTCTGTGGCTAAGTCATTTCCATAGTCAATTGTTTTCGCACTAAAATGAAAAATAAATGTTCAAATAGTTTCTAGAAATAATTTTGCTATTTTAATTGCCTTTAATTAGAACAAGGCTGCCCAATTTATTTTGGAAGCGGGCTATAATTTCAATTATATTTAACTGGAGGGCCATCTTATGAGCAAGACTTACTTACACTTATGATTCATCTATAATTCTATATTTTCTACAATAT